>JARQTG010000143.1:387642-448186 GCA_030142615.1 Syrista parreyssii | reverse complement strand
CTCTGTTGGGCCTCGGAGGGGTCGTAGCTTCCTCGAGAAGAGGTAGGACCTCACGGAAATGGGCGGGGCGGGGCCCACTTCACAATATTATTTTCAACCTTTTTCATTCCCTTTGCAACTGTGAAACACCTTTCCTCTATCATTTCTTCAATTTTTTCTCGCGAGTCATCCATCCAATCATCTTGTAACACTGGCGCAACGAGTGGCAACAACTGACACTACAAAATTTCTCCTACATTTTACTCGGATGATAAATGATAGCTCCATAATTTTTCTCAAGGTATGTACTCCTCATTTTGAATTATTCATTTAATAATTGCTGTATTGTTTCTTATCGTCGTGTTTTCAGTATTTACAATTCGATATGAATTAGTGGTACACGTAATTAATCCTGCCACCGTTTTTCAAGCAGTTTCTCACACATTTCCATAGATGGAGCCATGCGTATTCAATTCTACGCAGGCGAATTCTACACTAAATAACTCTACACGGTTAACTCTATACGAAATAAGAAAAGATTACAATTTCTCCGTCCCCTTGATTTAACAATTATTTATAATTTTTTCTTTTACGAGGAACAAAATAGATTACGAGACTCATTGCACTAGCTGCACTAGTTTTCGAGAAATGCAGTGCTAAAGAAATAAATGATATGAATTTTTAAATAATACTTCAGTTTCCAAAGTACCAGTTAATCTAACATTCTTGGTACTATCTATGCCTTGAAAATCAATGGTGCAATAATTATTACGTTAGTATTATTATTTTATAAACCTTGGCAAAAAATTGACCAATTTCAAACCAATGTTCCACATTATTACTGATTCCGCCAGCGTAAATTGCAATCTAACAAATTCCATGTTACGAAAACTATTCTAGTTTTCACCCCGTACACTATTTTGTTCCTCGTAAAAAATACGACCATAAACAATTGTCAAATCAAGGCACCGTAGAAATTGTAATCTCCCCTTGCTCTGTGTTAGAGTTAACCGCGTAGAGATCTCCTATATAGAAACAACCGTGTGGAGTTATTCCATTTAGAGTTCGCCCATGTAGAACTGGGTCCCACTCGAAATCTAGTTAAAACATTATAATTGACGAAAATTCTTAAGTTTGTATCGCCCACGTATGATTTTACTTTGCCCAATTTCATTTAGTTAAATTTTCTATAAACGAATAACTTCCAACCAATCCTACATCGCGCCCTTTCGAACACATACCCACGCTACTAGCGTCGTATCTAAATTATCATTACGTCCCAGGAGCGAAACCAACATACACGTTCGTACTGCACCAAGTAATAAAACCATTCAATTTATATGACAAAACAGATACGAGACTTGCCTGCTGTCCAACAATACTTCACGGAATTCACAACCAGTCGAAAGGAAGGAAAGATGAATTGATAGAAATCAAAGGCCAGACTATAACCTCAAAATAATAGACGACGTAGTCAAAAATTGGTGAGTGACAATTCCTTATATTTTTTCATACGCAAACTACGTGATTCAAAGTAAATTAAGAAATTAGCAAAACAAATGAAACAAGTACAAATTTCACACTCAATATATATATATATATTTCATTGCTTGAAACGTTTCAACAGCAATGCAGATAACCCTAGAAGTTATCGTGGAGAATTTACATAATATACACTTACCATACTATAATTATATAATATAATAACCTAGTACCTTGTCAGGCGCAGTTAAGATCGTCTGCCATAATAATAGTATCAATTTGCCATACCTACCGATACCACGTATTACGATTATCAATAACATCCCAGGCAGCACATAAATGCCAAAGTCATCTTTAACCTTGACAGACGTCTAGATAAAATACGTCCAATTAATTTACTACCAACATAAGACACACCTAGAGGTCTATATGGGTTAAGACGTCTGAAAGATCTCTAGAAATATTTGTCCCTGTTATAATTTTCGTACAGTCTCAAACGTCCCGTGGATGAATTCGTCCACGTTTAATAAGCTCGTCAACGTCGGAGCAATTGGACTAACATATAAACGAGTTCTGTGAAATTTCAATATCCCCATTTACTTCCGTTGGGAATCGCGTCGACGTTAAAGGAGGCCACGCACAACGTTGATCGAGTGTTAATAATTATTTTGTCAATGTTAATTAAACGTTCATCCTTCGCTGTTTACAATGCAATTTCTCATCTAGTTAAACGTACCAGTTGAGCAGCTGTCAACCGATCACTTTTAGCTTTACTTTTATATCTACTAGTCATTTCCCTTTACATGGGAATCCTGCAGTAACGATCGAAACGGTACTTTGCACACGCAGCATATTATTAGCAGCATATTATTAGCAACATATTATTACAGCATATTATACTTGAAATCAATTATCCTTTTCCTCACCCTGGTAATCCACGACGCGAAAGTCTTCAGGTCGAATTGCACGTCAAGCCCATAAATTACATTAGGCGAACAGTCCACTGTGGTAATACGCGAAAGCTTCTCCTCTCGCTGAATGTAAAATCGGATTACCCATGCGAGCGATCGAATCTTCCGATAGCGTTAAGTGGTCCAGATGAAATCGCAAGTGTTAGCGTTTTAATTCGTCTCATCAATATACGCCCAAGGACCATTTATATTTTTTGGTACTTTAACGCGTGACTTACTTCGCGTTATGTTACTACGTCAAAAATATACTTGGGCATTTTTTTTTTATTGCCCGTTACTCAAAATTTTATTTTGGGCAAAAGTCTTAATTTATTTCAGACGCACGCCCACGCCACGGATTATCGTGTTGTACTTTGCCATGGATGTAATCAATTTTTCACATGGCTGCTACTTGCAAATAGGTACTAATTGAATTGATACCTTTTTGCTGGTATTTGGGATTTGGCGGATTTTTTTATTTTTTAATTCGATATATTTATCATATATAATATAGGAAGTCTTCGGGACCCGTAATTTCATCCTAGATCTTATTACTTTGACGCTTACGCAATAAACGCGTACGATTTTTCTCTCGCAAGATATCTGAGAGATATATGACAAGGAAGATATTTGACAAGGAAGATTCGACACATGTATATGTTTGATGACGTAAATTAGGTTTTCCGTCCTCCTTAGTTCTCGGTCTTATTAATCGCACAGCTATCGAATAATAGGGACTCTTCGTGACTGATCTTACGAAACGCAGGTATACCGTGTGGGGTATTGCGTAACGCGTGGCTTCAATAACGTGACGAGTAAATTGGATCACGATACCATAAATCATACAGAAATAAATTTCGTACACGTTGCGAAGGTATCGTAACGAAATGAAAATGAGGATTTGTAATTATTACAGGAAAGATCGAAACGATACTTTGTCCATGTATCATACGGGAAAATTAGCACTGATAAGTATTATCAAAAATACGAGATACAGCATTCATTTTATATACCCACACCAATTACTGTTATACGCTATGTATTGTATATTCGATACACAGAATCGTGAATGCTATTGACAAATACATGAAATCCCCAGGAGTCAAGAGCGGGTTGATCCGCTGTACCTATGTAGTTATAGTAATAATCAATCGCTCTCTGTACACGAGAGCAAATTAATCGTCAAAATTTCTCGGACAAAAGTCTCAGTCCCAATAGTTAGGTTTATTATTGACTAGCGTCTGGACTAGAGTCCAGATGCGTTGTTGGGAAACTCGACGGATGTAAATACAGCTATTCGTTGACTCGCTGCGCGGTATACGGGCTGATTAAGTTGGTACTGTTGTTCTGTTGAATTTCACTGAACTAACCCACCCTTGAGCAATACATTCGTCCTTTGCAATCCATTAAAGCTTCGGCTTAAACTTCTAACTACACACCGGATACGAGTGAATGATTAGAGGGTGATGCAGCAGGGTGGGTTGAAGGGAAGAAAAAGAAGCTGGAACACGTCTGCTTTTCTCGAGATGTTCACGAGACGTGTTTAACCTTTAGACCGCCGTAAAGCCACTATGATGATTTGAACCCTGAGATCGAAAAAGTGATAAAGAAATAATAGACAAAGAAAAAAATGATAAAAATCATAAAAAAATGAAAAAAGGAATAAAAACTCAAAAAATAATAAACGAGCTGGAAATATTTTCTAGTAGCTCCAATTACGATATTAGAAAATCGTGCAATTTTCTGTCAGCCGTCGACAAGTTGTCTAGGCGTAAACGACGCTCATTGTTATTTTAAGGGTGTCTTTGGGGTTTGTATATCCCTGGAGGGGATACGCTAGTGACTTTCTCCGGTGTGCGATTTACATATTCTATTTGGCGGTCTGGTTCGTGCTATTTGTTTTACCGCTTGAAATATTATTAGGGCTCGGATGTTACATAACGTTATATGAAATATTTCGGCGCTCGTGCGAACTGATTTATCATTCGGTATACCGACGTCGGGCGTCGGTGTCCGATTATGACTGTTACAATCATATCACCGAATTCTATTAGGATTCATAAGGCTATGTAAATTATGAAGCTATTTGCAAGTGTACAATTCGTACGTGGCGTTATAAGCGAGGTTGGATAATTTTTCAGAATTGTCTCACCCGGTACAATATGTTAAAAGGGAGGTGATTGTATTGCTTTGAAAATCTGTATCACTCGTAAATGTTACATTATAAATGATTAAAGCGACGTCGAGGGCATACGGGTATTTCCACATCTCTTAATGCCGACCTATCTCTCTGAGGTTGCACCAAGGCGATTTCAATTGATACTTTACAATGGAGAAACGCGTCGTATAAATGCATCGTGACTGTCGCGATTGTGAATTTGCCGATTCTGAACTCTACGTATGCGAGAATAATAAGTTACGAGCGGAATAAATAGCGTAGAAAATTTATACGAGGGACGTTGAACATGTTTTCGGAAAATAAAAGATAAAGGGGACGAGTATAATGATTTTACCCACACTCTTTCCAGATACCACGTGCAATTTTTTTAATTGCAATAACCGCGTTGTAATTTGTTGAGAAAAATTTGTCACGGTTTACGTCTCTACGCGAATACTATACCAGGATTAACGTTAGATTATCAAGCTTTATGTAATCGTTGTTCGTGAAATTTGCGTCTTGATCAAATTCGAATAAAAGGATCTATTCTCGAGTATCTATACGAAATCTGATCTAGTGGATTTCGAGACTCGTGAGAACCGGTCCTGTCGTATATGCCCATACGTAGCTACGTACAAGTGAAATTTCTTTCATCGTTAATCAGATTCATGGGTTTTCGTTAAGCAGGACGATAGGTGTTATATCGATCGTCCATTGTATGTATATTTCCATTGTGGAAACAAAGGTTGACCTGAAACGGTTTGAAATTCACCGAACGCTGTGTTGTCGCAACCTTGTATTGCCGTTATTAACTGTCAATCCCCGTTTGTCGCATACGCTGTTGCTACCATCGGGAGAGAAAGTTTGAAAATCATTGGTCGCCAATGATTCATGATAGCAGCCGTAGGAACATGTGAGGCTTGTGACAGTTCGAATTTTGGATACGTGACAATTTCTATTTCCATAATGTTCAGTACCAATGAAATGTGGCTTTGATATTTTGATATAGGCTGAAGAATTGTAACTATCGATATTAGCGAAACGTGTCACGTGGATTGACTGAAGCATACGATTAGCTTGAGGAACAACGTAATTTATTGTTCATATCCATACTGAGGAAAGATTTTTTTTTTTAATATATCCATGTATGTACAGTGACATTCGGTAATAATTGTAACCCAAACTCCTTGTGTTGAAAGCGTAGGTGGATTCAAAGTAGCCATACGAAAAAGTTGAGAAAATACTCCGACCCCATGTGAAGTCAGCATCAGTAGGCGGATAAGGTATTTCGAACTGATACTCCAATCAGTGGCAGTATGACGACACGATATAAAATATGGATGGTAGGAGAAAGAGTAAAAAGATAAAAAGTTATAGAGCCGAAGAACTCGGTATACATTTATTTTCAATATAAATAGGTGACAAGTATGTACATCCTAGAGCGTGTAGTAGTAGACTTGGTTATGTAAAAACAAATTACCAGGCGTAGTTAGCGCCAAGACCGGCGAAGCTAGCGTGGGCAATTGGGGCGCCAGGGGCGTAAGAGTAAGCAGGGGCGCCATGGGCAGCGTAGTTGAGGGCGGGGGCGGCGTGGGCAGCGTAGGTCAGTGCTGGGGCAGCATGAGCAGCGTAGCTCACAGCTGGGGCAGCATGGGCAGCGTAGCTCAGAGCGGGGGCGGCATGAGCAGCATAGCTCAGAGCGGGTGCAGCATGGGTAGCGTAGCTCAGAGCGGGGGCGCCATATGCAGCCTTAGCGACGAGTGGACTGGAGATGGTGGAGTAAGAGACGGCGGTGGCGGGGGAATATGCGGCCTTGGCTACGACGGGGGCGGCGGCGTATCCGTAGGCTGGTGCGTGTGCAGCGTAGCCGTAGGCTGGTGCATGTGCAGCGTAGCTCAGAGATGGGGCAGCGTAGCTGACGGGGGCGACAGCGTGGCTGATGAGGGCATCATTGGTGACACGGCTGTTGCTCACACGGACGGATGAGTGCGGGGAGTCTACTGCCTTGCTAAAGGAAGACACGACATTCTGGCCAGCGTAACCCTTGTGGGTGGATTCCTGGGTGTAACCGACGCTACCGTAGTCAGCAGGTGCGGTGGCGATGCTGTAGGCAGCGGGTCCACCGGCATGAGCTACGGCCAGGAGGGCGGCAAGGGCTACAAACTGAAAATTAATAATTACTTAGTTAGTTGGGTTAGACGAATTTTTCTCAAACTTGTTGCACAATATTGACCGAGAAACAAGCACATCTCTATTCGATCAGCACGGTATTGAATAATTGGTACCGTTAACATTAGTTCCTTTCGTTTCGGGGTCAATTTACGTTTTAGGAACACATTGCTCTTTCGTTGTATATTCGCTTACCTTGAAGGCCATTTTTGAAGTTGCTTAGTTAAGAGAGCTGGTTAGATCTGCTTAATGCTAACCCCTGTCCCGGTATATATATACAAATCGACCCCCACGATCTCGTCGATAGGTTTCGATTAATATCGCGATCCAATGGGAGAGCGGGAGATTTTGGACCACTCGTGTCTTGACACGCGCTCGTTCCGTAAGTCACAAGAGGTTCCAAGGAGGGGCCCAAATGTTCTCGTTGGGGTCCAGAGGGGCCTTGGCGGGCCCGGGGGGTACCCCCAGATGCCCATCTGGACCTTTTGTGAAACTGATGGAGAACAGCGGGGAACAGGGAAGCCGTTTGAGGCGTGGCCCCTGCGACGCTAAATTTACGATCGACTATGTAGAGCACTCACTGCTTATTAGGAAAGGCGAACGTGTAGTAGATTATGAGAATTACACGCGTGTAATCTGTCCTCGCGCTCGCCTATTATCTCGAAGGTACTTGGTACGTTACATATGAATTCGTAGGTATATTTAAAAAATAGTGTAACAATTCCTAAACAATTAACTTGCTACCTTGACGTGACGTAACATTACGAACATAGGTCGCGCTCTTTCGAGGTTTCCTTAATTAAGTTTATTCGAAGGAATTTTTATTTTTTTCCTCTCTTGTCATGCATGAGTTTTGTAAACTCGTAGTTCGTAATGAAATAAATTGTACGCAATGACAAAGAGACAAAACGTGCGTAATGGTGACGCAAGAAAGAAAAGGACATATTCTGTTATCGCAGATTCATCTTAACCAGTCACCAATTGCGCAGCGCTAACTTTCTTTCGTGTTAACCGCACCTGACAGCTGTAATTCAGACACGTATATTTTAATACAATGTATTACTTTACGTATGTCATTTTTTTTTATTAATATCAAATTTCACAATGACGAAAAGACTATCTGCACAGTACTTCGTGTCGCAAGACAAAGTTTTATTAACACGTAGAAATATAATTTTCGTAAAATCATTGGACTCGAACAAGTTAGAAAGAATATCGTAATACTCGAATAAATTACTTTTAACGTTATATGTATATACAAAGGCGTTAATCACAGATTTAATTTGCTTACCAATATCCAATAATCTATTTATTCTTATCCACGGTGTATCGGCGCAAAGGTCTGATAGCATCCGATGAGAAAAAGATGTTCCTTTCCCATTCGTACGTTATTCCTTTTTTCTTCCCCTTTTGAAAACTTCCCGAAAGAAGTAAGTCGGTATGCTATTTGGTAAGCTTTTGTTGATCGAGGGGAGTTACTGCTGCCAAAAGCTCTCATCGAACCAGCAACCCCAGTCTCGAGTAACCCATAAGGGATTTCACGCACTACTTTCCCATTAATGTCGCGACGAACCACATGGATATAATCATGGGGATATAACAGTTAATTTTATTTCGAAAGCAAAGTTACTCTAGTATAATTATCATTAATACGATTTCGTTCGCATCTACGACGCTGCGGGGGGTTCGAGAAAATTCGATCAAGGCTATTTAACGTACTTTCTTCTTTATCGACGTGCGGTAATACAGCATTGTGCACTTTTACGTTTATACATAGAACTTTGTACCGCAAGGGACTAGGTCTGATTTATTCATGGATTCATATTTCACTCCTCGTGCTAGTCGATGTAGATGTGATTCTCTGAACTGGAATACGTTTCGTGCAGTGTATGCCAGGAGCGTGAGTATTCGTGGAAATAAAAGAAAGGATTCCGTAACTGGTCCAAGGTAACCAGACGGCGATGCTGTGTATAAATACCGAAGAGAATTCGGCGACGTTCTCAAATGCAGTATAACACGGATGGTTTGCCCACTGTTACCAATAGGAGAAAATTAATATTAGAATCTAAATATATTACATTTGCACGTACTCTCTTCATGGATTGTCACTCTGGCATTAGAAAATTATTATAATTAAGTACGACAAATTTTTTTTTTCTCCATCAAACTCTCAGATTATCCAATACACAGATTTGAGAGTGGATTTGTCTGTCATTCACTCGCGGACCAGAGACGAAGTGAAAGGCTTTTTTGAGATAATCGATAGTCTAGTACACATGCATACAATTCGATGTATCACTAGTGTTTTGAATATCGTTCATATAACTAGATATCTAGTAATTTTTTAGATGAGTAACAACGCACCTGTTGACTGCTGATTTACTCCCATTAGTACAAAATTCGTGTGAAGTTTTATCGTAGTTTCCATTGTTGCACTGTTGTCAATTTATTCGGATTGTGACAGTATGAACGTGCAGTTTGAGTCACAGACTATGCGCTTCAGGGAAACGTTAGTTGGCGTTCGTCAATCGTAACGAATGTTAAAACAAGCTGTGTGAATATGACAGCAGATGGTGCTGATTCACTGCTGAAAGGGATTTTTGGTTTCGAAAGATATGCATCGTTTGAGAAAATGACACGTTGCTCAGTGAACATACTAGTTAATATAGATAGATACTAATTCCGGTCTTGAAATGAAATTGTTGATCTTGGAAACCGTTGTTGCTCTTATGAGAGACATGTCGGTTTAGACAAGGAGTATTTTATTCGTAAAAATGTGTAGCGTTGTTCTAGTCATTCATAAATTCATCGCCAACAGGTTTGTCCTTCCCTCGGGGTTTTATACATGCGAAGTTGTACCAAGATGATCTTGCAAATTGTGCATTACGTCATAGTCCGTCAATGACAGACACTGACTGCGAAAATTGACTCGGAATACATCGTAGTATGTTCGTACTTATTTCCTTGACCTACAGCCACAAGCCTTTGGTCTCTGACGAGACTAATTTTACCTGTGCAAATACTCGTGTCGTTACAATTCAATTTCATGTTAATCCTTTGTAACTTGCATTAATCGTACCTCGAAAAATTTTTCGCGTATCGCCACCACCTCTGCGAACGTTATGACATTGACTGACAGTCGCTGCAAATGCAGTCGAAGCTTCGAAGATGCAATTTTTCGTATTGACAAATCGCACTAGTTACGAAATATTACTAATTTGCGTGTAACCTGCGGTGTAAATATTTTTTGATGACTGCAACATATTTATTTTCACGTAAAGCAACGTCTCCGCGAAGAAAATTATTGTTGGAGTTTAAGTTTTATTTCTGATAATTTAATTATAAAATTATAACTATACATTCGTTCGCGCTGTGTCGCAATAGTCGAAAATATATTTTTATATGTATTATTTTCATTCGACGCAATTATATTGTTTTAGTTAGTAACTTTGAGCTGAGATCTAGGATAAGGTGTAGCAGCATGATCCATATTGTACAATGCCTACTGAAACGAGTGGGCACTAAATCTCGTCAGTTATCTTATAGTCCCAGACGTAATCGCTAATACTGTGTTGTGGTCGCAGAACGCGACGCGAGATTACGACACGAATGTTATTGTTGAACTTCGGGCAGATTTGGTTCCTACTGACTGTGTTCTCGCATTTGGCTTTAGGCGATTACGTGAATGTATTGTCATTAAATCATATGTACTACAGTAGACGAACAATGCTTGTTGTTAGGCACTGGCAATATATTTTAGAAATGCATTTTATCGGTTTTTTAATTAGTCGTACATAGAATCTAATTGGTACAGAAATTTTTGTTGTTTTGATTTTTATGAAATTTCATGTCGCAGATACAGATTATAGTTACATCACAGATAACGAGGTTTGCTATCTTAATATTTTGTATTATCTCCTAATCGTCGTTTTTCTGGCATGAAATTCATACGACGTATCGGATACTCGTATGTAGGTTGGTGGTAAAAGTTGCTCGACTATTTTTAGGTTTTTCTTTATTTTTTATTATATTCAAAAGTACACGTGCGTACGCTGCACGAAAAACATAGTGCGATACTACGCTCTTACGTTTGGTTGAAATATTTTTGTTTGCGTAATCGAAGAAATGACAAAGACCCGTATTTCAGGATGAATCAACTGAATGATTAGTCGGAGGCTAAAAATTCGATACTTTATTGCTGCTGGTCTTTTTGGTAAAAAGGAAGGACAGGGTAACGCGTTAGGTATTGAGAGTTGAGAGAAAGAAGTAGGCAAAGTGAAATGCAACGTCAATCTATCAACAGTCTCTTCGATGTTCGCTATAAGTAGTGACAGGGTTTCATAGGACCTTATTGTAAGTTACTGTAGCTCACAGTCAGTGCCGTAAATGTACGTAACGTTACGCTCATTAATCTTCGTCCTTATGAATATTTTGATTGTGTCAAATTTTGAAAATCCGCGTAGAGATAGCTGAGGTGTTTTATAAGATTTGATGAAAATTTACAAGAGCACCTTTTCGAGCTGCGGCACGCGGTTTGTCGAGGTTTTTGAAAAAAAATTCATGGACGTAGCAGGAGATGAAACTTTTAATGAATAAGAGTGGTTGACAATTTCAAAAATACCCTTATGCAATTCCCAAGTCCCTATATGTCAAGTAGATTAATTTGTTGAAGTAACAGCGCGCGTTTCAAAGTCTGTTTGGAGTGAAAAGTTACGGTCTTATTTGTCTTTGCACGTATCTCAATGTCTACGTGGAAAAAGATTTGCTACGCCGGTCAAATATGCAAATGTTATTTGCATCAATTTCGAAACGTTCAAGAAATCATGTAACCCCTTCACTGTCGTCTGGTAGATTCCGATTCGAAAGGATCTTTTTTTCTCGCGACTCACCGGCCACATTAGTTGACGATCTCGATATGCCTTTTCGCGGATTATCGTCTCGTCAATTGTCAGCTTCAATTGCAGCAGGGTTGTGCAACGATAATCGTGCTGAATATCTATCGGATTAAGTTCTTATAATTGTTGGGTACATGTGAGACTTACGTCGTCTTATGCAGTTTAAAAATTCGTTGGACTTAAGCATGACAATCGTATCGCCGATGCAATCGTACAAAAATGAATAATACAATTTTTAATACTTGACAGAATTGGTGTTCCTCAAAACTCTGAAGGTTTCCCTACTTACGTAATGAACGTATAAAGAGTATATGTATTATACTTGAGAGGCGGACGAATTTGCTTTGCAAATTAAACGTACTTGCATCCGTTAGTGTCAGACAAGCTTAGTCATATTGACTGTATAATATAAAAGTATTACATAATATATATGTTACGTGCCAATTAAACTGAATATTTTAATTAAAAACTGGTTTAAGAAACATAGACTAGCTGCTCCAATATGAGCAGTGATTGAACGCTAAAAAAAAGTCGTTAGAAATAAACACAAGTATTTTATCCAAACATGCATACGACTTTTCGATTATGCACCTATAGTGTCATTCAAGGCGATCTGGAAATGAACCCTCCCGAAGAAGCAATCATGTTCGACAGCGACAACAGTACGATAGGTGGGGTCATCAACGTGCCAGTTTGGGAGTGAGAATCGTATAAAAGAGAAAAAGTCCCTCCTGGTCTTCAGATTCATATAGTCAGCCTAAGTGAAGACATTTGAGAAACCATGATTTCGAGGGTGAGTTTCGTGAATTTTGAATAACAATGGAAAACATTAATTCCACATATTCATACAGCTAACGTCCAATTGAAATACCGTGCTCAATTTACCTACGTAGATCGATCAATGAAAATTGATCTAATCAAATAAGCTCTGTTTCCATTGCAGATCATAATATTCGCCACGGTGGCGACTGTCTCTCAAGCTGGCGTGATAAGTCCCAGCATCAGTCCTATATCCTATTCATCCATCCCTGCCGCATCCTACTCAAGCCTTTCCACACCCATAATAAAGTCCAGCTACGACGCTCCTTATAGATACTCGGCAACTCCAGCTGTCGCCAGCTACTCCTCAGCTCCAGCTGTATCCTATTCATCTGTTTCAACACCCGTAAAAGGATATCCCAGTCCTTATTCCAGTTCGGCCTTAAGTTACAATGCGAAATACGCCGGGCCTTATGCCTACACGACTTCGCCCCTGAGTTACGCAGCCACCAACTATCATGGCCAACCAATTGCTTCTTACTCATCTGCTCCGGCTGTGTCCTATTCTACTGTGTCTGCTCCAGTAGTGAAAACCAGCTATGCCAGACCATACGCGTACGCCAGTTCACCGGTTGCTTACTCTACCAAAACTGTCAGTCCAGCTGTTGCCACCTACGCCACTGGACCAGTCGTATCGTATTCCAGCGTGCCGTCTACTGTTTTGAAAACTGCATACTCCAGTCCCTACAGCAATTACGATGGCTTACCGCTTTCGTATGCTCCTAAAACGACGTATGCTGCTCCGGCTGTCGTTGCATATTCTTCAGCTTCTCCTTTGACGTACTCATCACTCTCTACGCCTTTGGTGAAAAGTGCATACGCTGTGCCAACTCTTGGATATAATGTTGCCTCTGCTGCTACACCCTTGGCGTATTCCGGACACGCTACCTTTAGTGGGCTGGGTACCAGCTATGCTTGGTAAAATTTTCTTGGTATTATCTTGACACTTTCTAAATAATGGAGAAAACGGGAGATTAAAAGGGCTTGTGATGATGGAGTGTATTTCTGGTATGGTTCGATAATAGGTCTGTGATTCTGTGTCGAGTTGTTTTTTTTTTTTTTTTTTTTGTAAATATATAATTTCTTATAAGTCTATGAGGATTTCTTTTATCGGAACTAATAAAGGTGTCTAATGATATTGAGTGTAATTTTTCTTTTAATTTAATGTGATAAGTTTGTCTGAAAGTAATTGAAAAATTTCTTTTTATTTTGATATCTCAATTACTCGTGATAATTTGAACGGAATTTTATTCTGGGAGAATTCTTTAGTATTTAACGTGAAAACTTGTAGTTTTATTTATGATATAATTATACATGGTTTGATAACAGTAACAATGTGTATTGGACACTTTGTCGCTTCGTTAACGTAATCAGGTCAGTATCTTTAACTCTAACTTTTCAAAATACTGTAGCAATAAATACAAAGCGTAGGCTGTATAATTATGAATCATAATAGGATCACGAATGAAAAATGATATCAGTCCTTATTTCCATTACTACCTAATCTTATAATGGTGCTCTCAAAGATCTGGAACGTAGCATTAATTTCTTGGTGAGTCTTTACTTTCTATGTACAGGATTCATTGAATTTTAACTTCCATCGTTAATCATTCTGGTTAAAAATCAAATTTGTATCCGTTTCCATTGACTTTGACATGAGCGACAGAAGGTGCCGCCGAATAAGCAATACCGAGTAAATTCTGTTGTTGCTGTTGCTGCTCTTGCTGCTGTTGTTGCTGAAGTTGAACTTGTTCCGGCACCTGCATCAAGATTAAATACAATTCATATTGTTTTTCAATTAATCCGTATTCCAAATCATTAATCTTTTTTCACCTGATTAGCAGCTACTTGATTTTGCCTCAAAGCAAGAAGTTGACCAAGTTGCGCCTGATATGCTATGGCACCAGGGTTTTGTTGTAGTTGCTGATATTGTTGTAGCTGTTGGATTTGTTGAAGATACGCCAAAGCTGAGGCCTGGTCATAAGGCGCCTGATAAGAAACAGCTACCGGAGCTGGTGCTGGTGCTGGTGCAGCTGCATAAGTCGTACCGACAGGACCAGCAGGGATGTAACCTGAAAAAACAAGATCTTATAAATATCGTATACACGACTGACAACGGCTGATGTTAAAATCCATTGAGAATCAGACGTACCCAAACCAGGATTACGGTAAGCAAGAGCGTGAGCTACATTGGGCAATACTCTTTGGGCTAAATGCGGATTCCCAACGCTGGAGCTGAAAGCTTGATGAGAACTGGGACCGTTGAATGCATATGACGTTTGAGTTAGACCTGGTCGGATAAAACTGAACGATGCATGTTGCTCTGGGCCACCCAGTACATTTGAAGGCCTTATACCATGTACCGGTGGCTCTGCCAAAACCAGCTGGCATGAGATGATAGAAATAAGAACGTATTTCTATAAAGAAAAAAGAACGTATTTCTATAAAGAAAAATTGGAAAAATTACTTTGATTTAGGTATAAGGCATAAACATCATAACGGTATAAGGCATAAAAGTCATAAGGTAATAACTTGCAAAACTTTAAGGTACGCAAAGCTTTTATTTTTTTGAAAATTATATTTAGACACAACGCACATTTGCAGACTTTAATTATCTCAACTTTGATCTTTCGACTGTGATGAAATTTTTCATAGCTTGAAGCATTTCTCTGACAATCAACTTCGAGAACTTCAAAGATTGGTATGTATTATAATTGATATACTACTTTGAGAGTACTTGATGAAAGTTTTTAATACGTTTCTAGGTACTTTCGCAACTTGTGCAGAAAACGCGATTGCGAACAAAGTCGTTTGCCCTTTGCTCGGCTGTTATTCCAAAAAGTAAGTTGATTCGATACTCGCGAAATTAAAGGCAAACTTTAACCGGTGTCGGTGCGACAAAAATGAAACGCATGAAATGACTGAATCAAACGAGCGCTACTGCAAGTCTCACGGAAGTTACTTTATGCTGGAGGTTACTTTTCTGATTGACTATTTGAAAGTAAAGCCACTCGCTACCTTCTTAAGCGTCTTTGGCGAGCTCTTTAATATACGAAATCTCATTAAGATTCACTAATTAATTTAATTACATCACCCACTGATGTAGCCTTGAGGGGTAAAGTTAATTTTCACCAAGTTGAAGTTTTTTTGGCAAACTACAATGTCTATAATCATGTCACTATATCATGTTATACAGTAACACATTAATATATATTTGTATTATAAATATAATTTCTTATACGATTTAACATTACAAACGCACAGATTGTACCTTCACTCTATGTCACACGAATAAAATCACTCACCAGCATCTTGCAGGCAGCACGCGCGAATAGAATGAACACAATGTAATATATAAAAGAAAGACTTGTGCCCGACTAAAATCAAGACGATAGTCCGACTTCTGATTCTCCTGTAGGGCGCTATATACCGCGGAAGCGATCAATTCTATACGTGAGGTGCATTTCATATGCGCCTAGTCGAGAAAGATACTTTCCCTTCGTATGAGCAAAGAATCCTAATCATTTAAATCGAAGAAAATCTTTGATTTCTTACGATGAAAAATATCATTGAATGTTGCTCGTGACAGGTTCTGCGAAATGAAGTCTGAACGTCTGTTCGTCAATATTACGACGAATAAAGTTGGATTGACGACTTTCTGAATATTTAATAATTTTACGTAGCTCTCGTATAACGATGCTATTGTTGTCTGTGATTCCAATATTTATGTATTTATATATATGCTAATGTCATTAGACGGCAAGCGAAATCTTTGGTACGGAAAGGAAACGTAGTCAGCGATTTTGTTGTAAAAGCTGACGTTGTTGCTTTTAGTTAATGTTATTCCGGCATAAATCACGGGTAATATTGTATAGACTAAACAATGCCAATGGATGCAATTTATCTAAATTTACAATTTGATCCGATCGATGAACCGATAGAAAATGACGATTTGCAAATCGTCGGCTGGACCATTTTGGCAGTGACCTGGATAATTTTGCGAATGTAATTGGCAATGAAAGCTACTTTCCGTACTCCTATTGTAGAAGCCGGATCGCCTTCTAGCTATTAATTGACATCCAAACGATTCAGATGGAATATCAATGAACCTTTTTCCCACCTGAGAACGTGATTCGTAGTGAAGTCAGGGTACGATCGATAAGTTATACGAGGAAAAGGCATTGAGACTGTAGAAAGGTGACAGTCAGTTTATCTATACGTGATTAGAATACAAGATCACGTGGTTTGGGGTTCTTGCAACCTTATCAATAAACGGAAATTTAAATAGCAGAAAGATGACTCAACGTCATTTCCCATAAGTCCTAATTTAACCAGGTGTAATTAGGCGTAATACAAACTTTTCGATATATCGAGATTATCCTTAAATCCACTTTCTTTCTGATTCGTAACAATTATTTGATATTTTTCATCCAAATCCCATCACTCTCGTCCAAATTTCTACAATAGTCATATTACTCGATCAAATTTAATTTAATTTAATCAGAAACAATTCGCTCGGATCTCAATTAACGTGACGGATACGGATTCAAGATGTCACGTTAATTTTGTAATAGGTTCAAAGGATTCTAAGATTGCGAAAAGGATATACCAAGTATCATTTGACTTCCAAATTTCAAATCAGCCTCCTGAATTGGTCCAAACGAGACATCTGAGATAGATTTTGTTATTACGAGGATCAACTCATCAATTATCTACGATCTTAATCAGAGCTCAACAATTCGATTCTGTTGTCAGTAGTAAAAATTTCCGTACCCTTTGAAGATACGTTTGCAGATGCTGTCCTCTCTGATCATCGATAAGTTAAGCTTCCATTAGAAGACTTTGTCCAGCCTACTCCTTATAACTTCCTATTATTCGATAATGCACAGCCTTGATAACGACTATGGCGCTATTACGAAATAGGTTTACGACAACTTATATGTCCCTAAGTCTCTTTATGTCTATATATGTACTCCTGAAAGAAAATCAACTCAATATCCTTATTTCTTCAATGACACTTAACGAGGTCCACTTGGTCGCCTAACTAGCATTGAATTATATTCACTTTATCCGTAGAGTAAGAACTAATTTTATTTGATTAATATCCCCTTACAATCTTTCAATTACGTAATGATTATTCTGATGCGACGTTTCAGGGACATTAAATACCAATTAATGATACGTGCTGGATTCATTACTACTAGTAGTCATTGGGTCTGAAAAGCTATATTGATTGAAATCATTCGATGACGTCACAATTTATACATGTTTGGCTTTGAGAATTTTACCATGAATTAGAAACGTAATTATCTTTCTTGACTGTTAGCTAATTTCAGTTATTATTAATGTCTTTTAATTTTTCGATTAGACTTGCAGAAAATATATATATATATATACAGCACCTTAATAAATTCCTCGGACCATTTTGTACTCATAAATCAGCAGCATCGATTACTCGTTAATGAGGAAAATTCTTTGGGCGTAGTATAACGAAGGAAAAATTTTGAATCAATGCCAAAATATGCATATATCTGTGCTTATACAATTTGTGTGTTCACTAGGGCATCCGGGTATCCATTTTGTAGAATAAAAATATATTGTCCAACATTATATCAGTAGTTATTTTTTATTCGTACTTTTGACAATATCGTTATTCGGTAAATATATCTCAAGAACCTTTTGGCTTCGTAAAAAGGGAATTATACCTGAAAAATTACTCGTTCAATGTGCATTCCGCGAAAACGAATGAAACTAGCAGTGGCCATGTTCAAGCAGCAAAGCAGAACCACGAGATCAAAAGCTCGCGATATTGACATTCCGTATTGTCCTCTTTAATATTAGATCGAAAAGTTCTGCCGTTAACAAAAGAATCAGGGTGCGTAGATTATGTAAGACCTTTTGTGCAATAGGTCGAAAAAGCTTTTTACTTTATCACTCGTTTCAATCACTGTAAACCATGGCCCTCGTGCGGATAGTACTAAAAAAAGGAAGGTCCTACATATCCAGTGGCTGGCATAGAAAATGAATGAGAAAAATTCAATTTCCTTATAATAGTCATGCAAAAGGTACAAATGCTCCCTTAAGGGAGCTTATCTTAATTATATATAAATATAAATACCTTATCTTTGTCGCACTCCTCATTTAGTTATCAGGTCTCAACATCACTCCTTATTACTAACCAGTCACAGTGATACTAAATCTGTACCCGTGGAAGCAGCAAGTTTTTTGTCTTCACAAAAAAGTCTTCATATCTCCATTCCGTTATCCAACCCTTCACATCCTCTAGTATGCAAAACCATGTCTCCGGAGAGAACCGCCAGAGGTTTATTCACATCTACGCTCCCGTAAGCCAGGAGCAAAGGACCCTTTCGTGAAACACGTTGGACAGAGACTCTCACTAGGTACCAGAGTGTAGACAGAATTTCCTTTTTTTTTTTGGCAAATTTCAAAATATACAGCTAAAGCTACAGATTAAAGCTGAAATAGAACATTGCTTTTTGATGATTCAGACTTTGAAAATAAGGGAAGTAAAAAAAAACGAAAAGGTAACAGCGAAGGGATAGATGTCTAAATGAGTGATGCGCAGTTTTCTTTTTCCTTCACGCTCGATTTTGCACACCCTGTATACACTAAGAAAGAAATGGGGGTGCTAAATGGAATGAGAAAGTGAATCGAAGCAGCGGGTGATGAACGACACACCCTACGTGGCTTAGGAACCGTAGAAATGTTATTATTAGGCTATACTTAGGATTGGTAAGATTCTCATGAGACCTCGGGATATACACGGTGTGTCAGCTAAGATGCACGTTAGTGGTTTGCGGGGAGACGGTGGACGATTTCGAAAATCTGATATGTCAACCATTGAATATTTGTCGATTGCGCGTCGTTTGCTCAACTATTATTTATAGTTGGAATAATATCGGTTCGCGAATATGAAAAATGATCTTTGCCATTTCAAGCGATGTCGCAAAGAGTCAAATGCAAAAGTCATTGAGCAACTTGAAAAGAATAGAGACGAAGGAAAAATGTTCGAATCGACAAGCCTGCGTTTCGTTGTATTTTACGTTTGACATAAAATCATCGAAATCAATAGTTTTTAGTACGTGTGTCAATTTTGGTAATGGAAAGATGCCAAGTGTCGCTATTCATTTTTGGTCGTGATTATAATTTACGATAAATATAAGGAGGCAGATGGGTTTTGGGTATTGCGATATGACTATGATGGCAGTGACAATTATTAAAGATGTGTCTTAACCTTTGATACAGGAACAACGGCAAGTACGTGTATTCGGTAAAAAGTACAGATGTGTCGTTACGATAAATTATAATAGAATTCTTCGGAATAAAAGATTAAGATAAACTCTTGTTAATTGTAGCAACGAATCTGACTGAACACTGTTTTTCTTTTAATTACATGATATTATTAGAATTATATAGAATCGTTCAGATTGGCTGATAGGCTTTTCAGTTCTCAGAAAACTGATTAGGAGAGAGAGAGGGAGAGAGAGAGAGAGAGAGAGATTAAAAACAAGGAAAGCAAATAAAAAATCATTTTCCCTTCAAAACGCTAATTCACATTGATAATGAGTCAATTTAAAAATTTTGAGTGAATTTCACTGAATCCAGAAGCATTTTTGATCTTTAGTTTTCGCATTTGCTCATTATTCTGAGAGCCTTGTGTCAAAGTAACAATGTATTTTAAAACGTCTCACGCGGGTCTTTCGCGGAACATATAAATATTTGTAGAAAACCTTAAAAAAAAATAAGATTTGCGTTAACTAAGAATTGTAATGCATGTAAGCAATTTTCAATACAAGGTAATATTTATAATCCGATGCCGGAAGATGCGAATGGGATTTAACCACAGTAGCCTGACGTTTCTACGGCTCGTATAATTGACGTTTAATTAATTAACAATTTGTTAAGCCGTCGCGCAACGACGTACTGCAAAGCCACAGAGAAATCTCGAACGTAGTCTCAGCAGTATGTCGAGTGAGTACAATTACGAAATTCAGAATTGCCTGAAACCAAAATTAAAGTGAGTTTCAGAAACTATGTATATAATGAATAACTGTTTAACAATTGAGTTTTCAACGTAATTATCTAAGACTTTGAATAGCAATGGGTAACTTTGGATAAAAGCAATTTAATGAAATTAAACAAAAGCATATAAACATATACAATACAATCAGCTACCATATAACGTTATGATAATCAAGGCAAGAAGTATAACATAATGATTATACAAATTGCACAACAAAAATGATGCTTAAAACGCAAAATATGAAGAATAAAAAATATATATATATATATATAACATATCTGACTACGTTATAAAGTAATGTTGTTCTAATGAAAATAAAAAATGTAATAATGTCTACACCAAATTTCCGTGAAAGAATGATCTTCAAGATGAAATATATAGAATCAAAAGACCCATTCGGAAAGTTCCTTTGAATTGTTCCCTTGGGAATAAGAGTGAGCGAACGTGCGCGCCTCAGAGAGCCAGTAGATATACCTGAGAGAAAGGGTCTCATCCCTCGTCTCGTGAGCCCCAGAGAATAATCGTATTATTTGGGAAAATGCGATCCACTCTTCCATCTCTAGCGTTTCGCTCATGAACGACAAGGGTTGGAAGAAGGAATGGTGAGATATGAAATGCGAAGTGCCAAAATGTCTCGAGTGAAGAAAACAGGACGTGGGTGACAAGGAAAAGAGAACAAAAAATGAAAATTATGAGAATAAAAAAAATTGCTATATGGTCGCAGAAGCAAAATATGAATTTGATATATTTTTTTCAGTTTCCATTTTTATTTTCATTTTGTCCCTTTTTTTTTTTTTTTTTCTTCGGCACATTGAATCACGTTTATAGTACACGTTTTCTTGATTGATAATATTCCCGTTTGCTTTTTGCAATGTTGGACACGTTTTGCGAATTGTATTGCGAATTTTGTGCTATTGATATTTTTATTAAATTCTACGTGACTTTACTTTCTTGCTCCATTGACTTATGTATCAAAGTTACATACTTACAATTAGCTGCGAAATTGTATGATGAAATAACTGAAGGAAACTGTCGACGAGTTTACTAAATTTTGACCTGGATTGAATAAAAAGACATTATTTTCGCATAAAAACCATTTGGACGATTCGGACTGTGTACTTGGTTACATGGAGAAAACGTTGAAATTAAAAAAAATTTTCTTCTTAACTCTTCACAAACTTTCGTCAAATCAATTTCAAAGATACCTTTAAGGATCACCTGATCCAAGGCATCAATACAAAGCAGCTATCCTCTCTCCCGTTCGCGAATACATTTCAAATTTCATCGGTGAGTAACAATTTGATACAGTTTATTCCATATCGTTGAAGTAACTTTAAATGAAATATCGCATAAAGTATTTCACAAAATTGAATCAACATCTCTCAAGGTAGTTTTCCGTATGTCATTCGTCCTTGTACTTTAATACCTTACAAGCGCAATGTCCTCTCGATACTTTTACGAAATTCCCTTTAAGACTGTCCGACAAAAGTAAGGCTCTGCATCAACAGACAAGTCAAATCAATAAGGACGAAGGTCTTTTAGACGAGGGATTATACCTTGCAATAACGGAGAGAATATTATCGGCCGAGTGTATCTAAGATTTCATATCACTTTTGCTGATTCTACTACGTGACTCCGACGAGAAACGTAATGCCGAAGGATTCGCTTTTCGTAACATGTTCAGTGACCAAGAAATACGATGTGTATACGAATAAAGTATAGTCGATGAAGTAGATCGCTGGAAATTCCCTATGTAGACTTTCATGTCACAAAGTAACCAAAGAAATATCAAAGAAAAATATGTTTCGTCGTACATCACATAATTTTCCATAAATATCATCCTCAAAACGTCAATTTACGATCTCCGACTTATAAAAGTCAGATCGAAGAAATGAATTAAAGCATCGAGCTGCCATTAATGAAAACCTGACAATTGCCGGCTGGTTTAATGAAACGTCAACCGTCACGTGTTAATTCGTACCAGGATGTATAGTTACTTTCTAAAGACAAGTACCTGACACTAGAATAACTAAATATTATATAGATATAGATATAGATCCGGATCATCAGAATGTATCCTCGATCCAATGAGGGTCTGTCGCTCCTCAATATTCATCTGGAATGTATGTTTTCCTTTGAAACGACATGCCTCTGAGAACAACAGGATGGAATTTTGCCCATGAGACTTCTAAGGAATTTAATTTCCCGCAAATGAGATGCACCACGTGCACACGTTCTTATGAGAATAAAATTGCCCGCTTAACACGTCAATAAAAATTCTTTCGAAGAAAATCTAGTTCCATTTGTTTTTATTCTACAAGTATCTTTCGAGCCGCCTTTCCTTTCTCAATTCACTTCGAATTTCATTTGCTCGAAATATTTGCAATCGGTTCATTGACTGTACCGTTGCTTAGACTCGAATCACTTTTCCATGACGCATATTGCTCGGAGTATTCTTTGTGCTTGCAGAAAATTCAATATTCTGTTTCACTGACTTTTTCGAAAATTGATATGCAAATTATTTTCCAGCTCGGTATACTCGAGTAGACCGGGAATTGAATCATTGGCTGTACGATCGCATGGATAATAATCATTATTTATGTGAGACACGATGAAGTCAAGTTTTTCTTTAAATGCCTCGTTCACGCAATAGTATACGTTTTACAGTACGATAAGAAAAATATAGAAGATAATTACATGATAAGTTTTTCCTAAGTCGTTACATCGTTTTTTTTTTTTATTGAATACAGAACATTATTTACAAATACATTACAACGACTAAACACGTTATATATATATTGTATACATATATGTTTCTTAAAATTATTTTCACATTGTGCTTAATAAGCTTAGATTATAACGGCAAGCTCACCATGTATAACAAATGAGTACACGTTAATATTGATTATTTTGTTATACAATTCTTTAGCACGACACGACAATAATCACTTTTACGTAAAATTACAAAAATATACAGTTACGCGTATCTCATTATGCTGCATACGTATTTTAAAGTGGTGCGCAATTATACATTAATATATTAGACATTTTATAATTTAATTATAACTATATTCGACTTTGCGCGAACAAACAAAACTTGAAGTGCATTACGGAACAAGGGAAGCTGGAGAAGTTGCGTTAGAAATAATTGAAAAAAAAATGAATACATCACTCCCAAGTAGATATTCGTAAGGAACGAAAACGTTTACCAAAAAGCGACGCTACGAAATTACAATGGGCTCAGACATTCGTCGTCGCTTTATGGTAAATTCTACAAAATTCGTGTCCAAAAAAATAATATGATTTCAATAAAAAATATATATAAAACTATTACGTATATCTTAATATTGTTCAGTTATACCGTATCTGTGAGCATCCGATTGGTCGAATTGATTTTATTATACAAATAATCGTCGCGCGTTATTTATCATACATATACAGACAGTTATCATATTTCTTTTTAATACTTTACACCCACGAGTAATTATCCTTAATACACAGTCATTTCGACTGAATGCGTACGCAGTAAGGCTAAAGTTCTTATTTTGCACATTAATACTACAACGGTATTGTTACGTAAGTATTAACGATTTAAACGACATTTTTTTTTGTATATGTTGTAAGTTCCATTAATTTATATCTAAGTCATTCATTAATTGGTAACGCATTTTTTTTTATAGACATCACAATTGTCTTTCATAGTGATCTTATTGATTACGTTATAAAAAGGATCACTGTTGTTTTATTTAACGAAACATAATGCACGCGCGTTATTGTACAATGGCTAATTACACTCGAATACTATTTCATTTTCTAAGACAACCCACACAGTACAAACAGTACAGTACGACCGCGTATGCCCTCGGGACATCCATACGTCCATAGGACCTACGTAGGGATGTCCGAGGTACACCTTTGGGATATCGTGCTATGTGGGAATAGGGTACACATATGTTTCAGAGTTCATCTGTACCCTCGAAACCTTAATTAGCTACTTCCTAACTTTCCACTAAGTCTACTTTAAATATATTGTATCATGTTTCGTTTCTATACTCTATTGAAAAAGTTATCGATAACAGACCTACATATGTACATCGAATATCAAATTCCATATGATATTTATTAACATTTAACGTCACAAAGGAAAAATACGAATTTTAAAGCCGAAAAGGATCATTTACATTGCCTAAATCTATTTGTACCTGTTCCCTTCGTGTGTCACCTTTTTTTTTTTTTTTTCATTTTTTGTTAATACAGCTCCAAAGTTTTTCACAATACTTAGACACCGATGTAGATTGCGAATGGAGAAATACGGAGAGATCGATTTCACGAAAAAGAAGAAAAGAAAAAAAAACAATTTTGACAGACCGGGATTTTGCTTTTTTTTTTCTTGGTCTTTCTACGCATAATTTTTTGTAAACGAAAAATTCATGCTTTTTAAAAATCCTTTATGACCAAGATACTATTCATTCCCAACTTGATAACTAGACTGTTTATAGAATACGAATTTAATTAATTGAATGGATTGAAAGTAAAAGCGAAAACATTGTAACGTTACAGAAACATTGCCATGACGAAATTATTCGGCAGCTTTTCTTTCCCATTTTCGTTTGATTGACACAAATTGAATAGGCAGCTGCTCGTGAAAGGAGGCCTAAGTACATATTTAATATTGAAAATACAACAAGACACGAGAAGCAATTATTAGTGAGTAACTGGTTGCAGTACCCAAAATATCATCTAGCTTAAATTCTACAGGCAAAAAGTATACGGGTATAAAATTATTAAAAAATATTATCACAAAATAATATGCAACGCCTCGCACTCTAGTTAATAATATTTTACCTATGTATACAGCAATACGCCTTTGAGCAACTATCCGCGAAGGACGACAATTTTTTATTTATCGTCCACTTCGAACTTAACGATCCTCTAAGACCTATATGCTTAACGTATATAGTTAGCGAATAACATTACTATTGAAAAGATCTAACTGCGACGGTAAGAGGGTTGATTTTTTTACTTCAAACTTAATCGAGCGGAACCATTACGTATCCCCATCTTCGAGAGATGGACCAAAAGTTCAATAAGGTCTCGTATAACTGTTCCAATGTATTGTAGAGTTTACTTTAGCATCCCAAAGGACTAAATTCCTTTTGAATAAATAATATGCCTTACACACACACGAACACACGTACGAGGCTTGTGCACGTGTGTGCGTGTACCCGAAAACTGCCTCCACAAGGATATCTCATCTCAATTGAAGTGGCAGATCGACCTCTGGATAAAATGGAAGCTTAAGGCCTTCTGAAAAATTCTTTCAAACGAACTGCCGCACAGCAAACGTATTCCATCGTAGAATTCAAATTTCCCGCGTTCCACTAACCCGCCTATGAATTGGTACAAATTGCATTGCATCAGACATAATGGTGCTTGCACGAAATGACAGCGACAAAAGCCTCTCGTGACGTACAAGAATTCAAATGTTCATCGATAAACTTTTGATTGGCATCAATCAAGGGTTGTTCAGGCTTTTTCTTTTATTACCTCCATAATAGCTCACTGTACTAGAATGGCCCTGTTGGATGTCAAATCAGGACTGTGAAGGCTAGCGCTACCCCTTGAACTTTCACCTCCGCCATTACTTCCGGTGACACTTTCGGTTCTGGCACGTTGCGTATAAGCAACGTTTGTTAAACCCCCAGGTCGGCGTGGGGTACGTCGAGCTGCCATTCGCACCCCATCCTCGCAGGCTCGTGTCAGACGTCTATTTGAAAATCGAAAGTAACCACGTAATCTTTCTTTAGCTGATCTGAAACATTGTCAAAAAAAGAAGCGAACTTCCTTTATTCGAATTTATTTTACGAAATCATCTTCGAAAGTTAATCTTTAAAATTACATCTCCTTAAACTGCTTCCTTCGTCGATGAATAAATCTCCCGCGAAATTTAGTCAAGTACAAAACACATATTCGCCAAGTAATCAACAGAGTATCTTGTCGTCAGGAGGTTTTGAAAAGGCCTGATAGTATCGCGACTGAGGTATGATGTTAAGGGTGCAAATTGAATTTAACGTGTGTGTGGTGGGGGGTAACTCATCAACTACTTACTCAAATCCAATAAAATATTGATTGAGATACCGTATAGATTCATCGATTGGTCTTATTATCTATTTAATTGAGAATCATATAATTAACATGCATCCCCTAAACATCCCTTAATACGTAACCGACTGAAACAACCGTTTGACATTAATCAATATACTATGTGACTAATCCAATTTGTATATTATCCAAAAATATATATGTATATAGCATTTATAATAATCTACTCTCCATTTTGAAAATTAGATTGATCAATGAATTTCAATTAGATTATTTAATGTCTACGTTGAGCTTATTTTTTCTTCTTGCGTTTCTTCTTAGCTTAGCCCAGCTAAGACGAGAAAGCTTAAAGCCCGGATTAGGAGATTCCTTTTCCATAAATACACAACAGAGGTGACAAACTCAAACTTTCCTGTATAGTGACGGAAGCGGATGGGTACATATAGAGATTTCTGGAAAGTTACTAGGAGGCCCACGGTTTCTGAACGAGACGGCACTTGGGATCCTGATGATGCATTAGAAACTTATCCATCTTACTTTACAGGGAAGCCTTCGCCTCTGTTTTTTTCGTGCGTTCAACGTTCCTTGAGATATCACAGGGTGCTTTTTTTTCCCCCCCTAAAACGATGAGCAGAAATCCCTCGGTAGGGTTGGGGGGATGCAGCAATTTTTTTTTATCATATTAAAACGACAGGACGATGAAAATACACAGGGATTCGAGAAAATATTTTCGTCCGATAAGGAATAACGCGAAATATCTGGTACGACGAGAATTACGACCCTCTTTAATTACCGAATACGCATAAAAATAATTATACATAATGTATATTTTTTTAGGGTAAAATTTAAGTACGCGCTATAAAATTTTAAGTCGATGAATATTACATCTTTCTTTAATTAAATTAAGTAATATCACTGTGAGTACCGTTGCTCGCCCTTTATACCGAGGTTAAAGACTCTTCGTAATACGTAAGTTTCATACAGGACGAGAACCATAGTTATCGTTACATCTGTTATACAAATTTTGAAAGTCAACGTCATTTTGATAAAACAGCAATTACTATTAAAACATCCTGCAGCCTTAAAGATCTCGGATATAACTTGTTAGATACGGATTCGTTTACCGATAGATGTTGACTTTTATTCTCAAGTGTGCAAACAAGTTACGTTCAGTTACATAAGTTAACATTGCACGAGTTAAGGGTTCGTTTACGAATGTAAATATAAATGTGTCCTCCTTTTGCTTTTCGAAATGCGGAAACCCTTGAGAAAAATAATGATATTTATTTTGCTCGGTACACACAGGATCGCATTATTCGCTCTATATTATTCTTATGGATGGCTCATGATTAATTCAAGACATTAATCAAACTACGTCACGAGCGTAAATCGTCCTTGAATATAGTTCTTCGTGTTGTGCAGTGTGTATGGGGAAGCTTGAAGCTGTATATATGTATATATGTAGTATCTGATTATAACACAACGCAGGATACATGACGTCAATATATGTACGATATATCGAGTTCAATTCAAACGTCAATATCTACGTCATCGTATTACGCGATGCACCTTGCTTGCGAGAAAATGATATGAAACTCGATATCACATAAGACGAGTAAATAATGTTATTGGTGCACTGGTTAGCCTTCATGATATACAGAATTATTCGGAAGTACTGTAAGATCCGAACGTGGTCCTACTATAGAAATCAAATGGACGGACTTTGGGTGGTGAAACCTCGTACCGAATTTCGTCGGATTTATTAAATCGAAAATTACAAAAAAAAAAAATTACGAGTTCCAATGACTTCCCGTAATGATATTTTCGCACGAGGGAAATGTATTACATCGTTCCCTGAGTATAATTTACTGGCTGTTTATATACGTATAAGATACTTAAAATTGCCAAATTGGTCCAACTGTACCTTCCTATAACAGGGAAGCAGCCTCTCGTTATAAAATTTCGTCGTTTAATGTCGCGAACGAGGGAGGTACAGTCTAATTAGGTTGAATAAAAGAATAAGGTCCTCGATAACCACGCAATGTATTGTTACGTGTTGCGTCTTATTAATTTAAGAATCGCAGTGACTTTTCTATTAAAAAAAAAAAGAAATGCAAAAGGTCGTACATTTTCCAACAACGCGCGTAGGCTAAAGGTTGAAGGCGTGGAAAGAATGTTAGGTGGGTTTGAGCTCGTGCGATCTATAAAAATATTTTATCCGATATAGTGAATTCCTTCTGCATTGTAATCTCGAAGGGACAAATGGAAGATGGTAAGGGTAGGTGCGAGTATATAAGGGTGTAATGTGTCGAATAACGAAAGAGGAATGAAAAACATAAGGGGATGACGTCAAGGTAAATCCTTAAAAAAAACATCACGATATTCCAACGACAATATGATTCAAGCAATAAGCCTGCAAATTATCATTCTGCTTTGATCTTTAAGCAAAACTTCTTTCGTCTCTGGTTGAAGAAAGATGACAAATTTTCGATTACGAACGAGCCTATCGATCGCATTACCTCGCAATACGTATCGGAATATATAACAAACGACGTACCAAATAAAAATATATTAACAAGTATCACACAGAATAACAATAAGATATTTTCTTATTTTTTTAAATAATATTTTATAAAATAATTATCAATTATCAGTAACCACAATTACCGCCAACAATGACTATACGCATTCTGATACGCGAATCAAGTCAATATTATACGTAATACAATTGACTCAATGACTAAGCGATTCGACGGGACGATATTAATAATTTTCAAAATCCATTATCAAATTAAGTCATACGGCAATAGGCAATTAATCATTCGACTCGTTCGCTCGAATAGAGTCTCGAAACGTATGTATCCGTATGATTTATTGACATCGGTTCGAGCCTGCAAAATATTCATTACTAACGTTGCACGTCATTCGATCAATTCTCTTTATCACTTCAATCTATCTTGACGTCAAGCCAATCCTGTATATATATATATATATAGAGACAAAAATTGTATACCGTTTCGAATACAATAAATTCACGTATAACATGCAAACTGATGAACTTGCAAATAATGGCGGTATCAATCGTTTAAGAAAAATGTACAATTTTTCGTAAAATACGGTATCTCATAAAAGATAGCTATTTCGCGAAATAGAGTAGATCACGGTAGTTCGATCGATTCAATATATATGGAAACGATACAGTCCCATTCGATTATGGTGGATTATTCCAGCTTATACTTTCTCATGACCGCGTTTCGCAATCTCAGGGAGATAGATGCCTGAGTTTTCCAAAGTATGCGAACGTGATATCCATAAGTTTGAGCTCCACGTTATCATGGATCATTGATAGAATTTATGTAGAAGCTATGATCGTTAGAACGTACGATAATACGAAAATAGCTATAGACGTTTCAGATACTAGATATTTATTATACAAAGGGATCCTTATGCTTCAGGGTGAGATTCGATAAGTGTTTCTAAAATCCTGCCAGAACGAGGAGACGAAGAAATTATATATCATCGTGTATATATATATTATGGTGATAATATATATGTCCAATGCAAACTTTTACCATTATAATTACACGATAGCTTGATAATAATAACAATTTTAAAAAAATGTTACATCAATTAAACAGAAACGAGGAATGCTTGACTAGATATCTTGTTATCCGTATTACTCGTGAATAAAACGTTCTTCGTGCATGTTAATGCACTTTAAAGTTTCATCGTTAAAGTGCATTATATACTCATACGGTATTCCAAGCAGTAAACAAATAACGAGTCCATTTGCAAGAGTTTAGAAATTATTATTTTAAATACTTGATACTATATATATATATATATATATATATATATATATATATAACCCTTTCTCATAAGTTGACATATTCAAACAGCGCACATCAACATAAATGAAAAATATTTTTCGTAACATTTCCACCTATTCGAAAATTCAATTATTACTAATTTATTGACGATGACAAACGTATTCCTGCCGTTGACATATTTTCACTACGATGATTATGGAATTTAATATTTAGATAATGGTAACTCGTACGTATAGGTACACCTTGTATACGTATATACACACCTACGTTACAATACTTGGCATTCGCACCGACATCACCCTGAAGGGTTACGTAACTCGGCAACCGCCATCTTCAGCTTACCGAGTGAACGAACATTTACCCTCCCGTTTCATTATGTCGACCCGGTTCCATATTCTCCCCGTAGTCTATATTAGTCCCTAGTGTCTAAGAACGTGAAATATTGATAATAACGACTACGGCACGTCTAACGCTAGGCTTTTTCGGACTTCCTTATGTGTTCTTTGTATAATCGGTATACCAGTTGCTGTTTAGAAAAGTCATTTTCAAAATTCAGATCACCGTGTCAATTAGTTTAGAATTCGACATTATTTTGAATTCATGAAGAAACTTCATGCTGTTTATTTATACTGCTATAACCCAGCAGTTAAATCTCAAAGTATTGATAAAGACCGAAATGAAGTTTGTCGAACAATCTTCAAATAGTAATTTACGATACTAGTGCGATAAAACTTTTTCTGACGAGTGTGAGTTTGCAGCACGAGCCAAAGGCGAGTGATGCAATCACACGAGTCAAGAAAACGTTTTTCATACGAGTATCGTACGAAATTTTATATCACGTGGTGTGAAAATGGGGTTTTCCGCGCGCTAAGCGTGCGTAAAACCGCATTTTACACACGGAGTGATATAAATTCAATCATCCAATCGGTTGATAATTTGCCTCGAAAAGTAAGTCCGCTTAAGTTCAGTAAAACCGATAATCATAACAAATTCCTGTCCGATCGATTCCACAGTCTAATTTAGCATCAACGCGTTTTTGGATTTATTGAAATTTAATAGTAGTCTCATCGCGTACTTCTTATATATATATATATATATATATATATCGTTACCCTGTACTTCCAATAGTTAACAATAACTAGGGTTGACGTTGCCTCATGTGGGTACCTAGTCAAGTGGAACGTATTAGAATGAGTTTATCCACCCGGTGATACATCAGCACGGTAGTTACGACCCCAAGCACACAAGCGGATATAGAGAGGGAAAGCTGGCTTTTTTAATTACGATCCATTAATCACACGACACCCCTTAATCGATGCATTATTCATACAGATGCATATATATGCAACTGGGTCGGTCAGCCGTGCTAGGGACATTTACGCTGGCAAATCTAGAAAACAAAGAACCCCTGTCTACTTGACCTAATTTCCTCTTTTTTTCTGCGCGTTCTTCAAAAAATCCTCGACGAATGTAAGTAGCGAGAAAAACTGTTGAGGACCTTCAAGGACTCAGTCAACTTGTTGCCTTAGCGTTGTAGGTTCGAGGGTTGTAGAATAAGAGTTGTCGAGTTTTCTGTATCTGGTACTTTTTGTTTTCAACGCTTAACGTACCTGCTCATCTGCCAAGATGCGTAAAGGGCTGGCGTCGTGACGGTCGGCATAAAAGCAACCCAAACGAACATGGTAAAAGTGATATCGAAGTGGCCGCTATTCTCGTACGTTTCCATTAGTGCCAACTTCGCTAGTCTGTAACGGAAAAAAAAGCGGAAGAAGAAGATTAACACTTTTTCACATTTTTCTTGATACTCTTGTCATATTTTTCTCGAAACAATCACTTCTTGCGCGCGTCATTGACAAATTGACTTTAAACGGCGCTAATGCTTTGGATTATACACGGATTCGTACGTGAAACGATATAGGTGCGTCGTGCATAGAATAATTCAGGTGTATTGTATTTGGTTGATGAAAAAGTTCGTCCCGCTCTTGGTACTAATTTTTGTCAACCAAAAAATGGGATCAAATTTCAAATACAAATTGAACTTAGTCCGTCCTTTTCATTTTTATGGTAGAACAAACTTCAGTTGGTAGCAATGCTCCTGAGTAATCATATATGTTGATACATATATTATATGCTCAATATGTTAATGTTTGAGTTATCGTAAGTTGAGGAATGTTATTCAGTGTGTGCAGAAGCATCACTTTGAAACAAGTACGGATTGCACGTAGATCAGCATGTAAAAGCATTCATGGAAATTCAGAGGGCGAGTATAGAGGCAAATAGTGATTATGCGAAACTATGATAATACGGAAAGTAGGGGTTGTACGTTTTCGCAAATTTTGTATATGATGATATGAAAAACAAACGAGGATTAATCATTCGCGTTACTTATAAAATATAAAATACGATATTAATCAGAGAATATTATTAATCCATGCAATTCGCGGTGTATTTGTAAAAGTACTTTTAAGTTCAAACTTTTAAAGTACTTTTACTTAAAGTCACTAGTATATGAACTGAGCAAAGTTATTGTCTGCTTTGAGGTTACGTTATCGAATTAAATATTCTTCGTTCAGTCTCGAACGAAACCTTACATTAAATTTAACATTCAATCTTATACCGAGACATTGTATCGTACGTAAGGTTACGTTTATTAATGCATGAAAAGCACAGATTACCCTTAAGGTACTTTTCCATTTTGCAAAATCGCTCAACCTACATAACGGCGAATTTCCTGCCGGGACACTTGGCATGTATCGAATATGGATATTCGATAATTTCAAGGAGCTTCAAATTTTACGACGAACTCACAAGCCTTATCAGGATTTACAACCGTACATTAGCGTATATCAAATTTTAGTATGAAAAGTATCCGTTCATTGTCCGCACTCGGGAAATACATATATTCAATAACCACGTGACTTAGCTGGAACTTACTTTTGTCAACGGTAAAATTTAGGGCTGGAGTAGCTATAAATTTATCTAACTAGATATATTTATCACAATTAGAGTACAAAAGCCTTAAATCTTCTCTACGTTACTAAATGTTCTGCTTCGATTAATCTTACGCTTTTTCAAGAGACTTGCAATTTTTCAAAGTACCTTAACGGCAATGGCGTATTTGGAATTGTTCGTTTCGCAAAATAGAGTGCTGGCAGGACCACTTTCCTCCAACAAGGATAACGACCACTTCGTGAAGTACTTAAACGCTAAGTGGATTGCATCTGCAAATATTGAGTACTATTAAAATTTTTCTTTAAATCCTTTCAAGTTCAACTTTTCAAACTCGTCAAGTTACTATGCACAGATTGCACTTCATTTTGTACCTTCAAGTCCATCCTATGAAACGTATTACTGTTACTTGCCGTCTGCATACTAATTTTCATATAAACATGAAAAATCTTATTAGAACTTTTGCCACTTTGCACTTGAGAGAAATAACAACTTAAGTCTGCTTAAAGGAATTTTAATAAGATTTTCAAAAATAATTAGGGATCCTCTCCAAACTGTATATAAGGGGCTTAGACAATTTTTTTTGTCGTAGGCAATATTTAACATTTATACACTTGCGCTGGTACATACTCGCTTAATACAGGAATAGAGGATATAAAGGTCGTGTCGATGAAAGTGATGCCTAATTTGGTATTTCGACAAAAGTCTCTTCTCTACTTATGCCGCGATTTAGCTTATGCTAATGAACTGAGCTTTTAACCAAAAGCTCCAATTTGTATGCGACCTCCTTACAAGGAATGGCTGACACGAAGATAAGCCTCTAGCTATACTCGGTGTGCTTTCAGCTGTGAGAAAATAAAAGTTCCCTCTAATGACCCTACATGAGGAATCTAAAGGGAGAACAATTTTTCGTACTGCTTTACGCTACTACTAATGCTGTACTTTCGCGTTTGGAAAATTATACAGTGTATTGGTGAATTTGTGAAACTAAAAACGAAAGAACTCAGTGAGCTTTACGTATTTTTCAAGTTCGATCGACTACTGATAACAATTTTTTTTTTTTTTCAAAAATTCAAAATAACGAACATTATTATAATAACGATAAGACTAGGTAATAGGTTTAAGTATACAATTTAGAATTAGTTAAGAAAAATATTTCAGCAGGTATAATGTCGACAGAGAAATAACGGGTTTCATTTGCTTTCGTTTGATTGTCTTATAGCACCGGGCACGTCCTCCTTTCTTCCATTAGGCTTCTCGGTCTACCAAATAGAAATAGTACGCTTCACCAACTTCCCTCAGAGTCTACTAGAACAAACCCTTCTCGAAATCTATCCCAGTCCTAAACCGGAAATGACGCGTAAGGGAAAGTACCGGAATAAGGCTTACGGCTTTTCTACAGCTATATATATATATATATATATATATATATATATAATATATAGGTTGAAAAATCGAAAAAAGTTCATTTATTGAATAAATAACATTAATCGAAATAATCTAATAAAAGAAAAATCATTAATATCGAATTAATATTTTCATCGATAAAAAGAGAATATTCATCTTGTATACCAGCATTATATCTATATGAAATATTGCTATTGTCAAATTAATAAATTACTGGATAACTTTTAGACCCACAATGGGGATTATGGGTCCTAGGAAGGATAACATGAGCTGATAAACCTTAGCTTGTCCAATCTGATTAATGTACCCTTTCGTAATTAATAATGAATATAGATACCTGCCCGCGTGGAATTTGAGGGCCTCGCGAATTATGGTGGAAAAGTGAGTGATTCAAGGAAGGTTATCAGGACACGCAATTGCCAATGGTGAATTTCCTTATAACCTTTAACACGAGATACCAGCAAACCCCTCATAGAAACACCTCATTTTCCGACACACTTTGTCAAAAGAAAATAAATGGGAAAAATCGTAAGGCACGAAGGCTATTATATCAAATATAATTGTTACAACAACTCACGAAGACCCAACGAAGCGGTATAACGGTGATATTGAGAAAGAAAAATATTTTTAGAATTATCCTGTTTTCCCGAAAATTGATGGATACCTACAATCGTCATCGATATATAAAGACAATAGGAAGGACGTGGTACTACTTTTTGATAAGAAAAAAAAAAAAAAAAAAAAAGGAAAATCGATAGAATCGCTTTTCAATTTTTGCGCATGACTGAATATCGTAACGAGACAAAAATTTGGCATTACCTTAGATCGCATAAGAATGTATTGTTGGAACAGACGAGACAAAATTTTGCCCTTTTAATTCCCACTTTAATTTTGATCCTGTTTTGTGTGACAACAAGAATTATTGATAACAATTTCAAAAGATTAAGCTTCCTGTTGTAGGCGGCGTTACGCGTAATCTGTTTCTTTTGGGAATTTCGAAGTCAAAATTAGGGGAAAATTTCGGGGAAAACTGGTTGCTAAGTTCGTTATGAATTGTTATGAATTTTGACGAGGGCCCTTATCTCATAGCTTTGATGTTCTTGATGAAAACGCAATAAAACGATTTTTCATTCGTTATTATTTCTCCCTTGTTAATTTTACTGTTTTCAAAGTCTTTCAAAGAGATTTTTCGAATACTTTAATATACACGTAAACGCGAGGGTACGAAATTTTCACGAGAATCTTCGTTACTGCTTGCATCAATGCTTCAACATGGCGTATCGATATCGTTTAAAATCTTACAAAAATTCCCTCACAATATAAACAGCCTCTCGCCCCATGAATTCGTTCGAGTATTTACAGCAAACTTAATAACAATTAAAAAGCGACTGTCACGTAATACTTTTACATACATACGTACAGTGAAATCAGATATTTCCCAATGACATTTCTTTAGCCGAAGTCCAACATCGAAAATTTTCGTTACACGAGTGTTGGCGGTAAAACACGAAATATCAAGTGACGTAGAAAGAGCGAATAGTGAAAAATAAGACGAGTGTCATAAATGGTAATTCGATATTCAATCGTTCCCATATACCGAATCACGAAACACATAACACGATAAGCGTCAATTTTTACGTCGATCAGACACAAGTCTATCGTATCGCTATATTGCTAGTCGAAGATTGAAACAGCCAAGATGAAAAAATTGATTCGCGATTCTATTAAGACTAGTACATTATCGTATGGGATTCTTAAAAAAAATGTATTTGTCAAAGATTCAAAACTTATCCGAAATCGTCCCCACGCGTTAACATCTAATGTCTCAAAACACGTAGTACCGAAAATACTAGCAAGAAGTTCGAAGATCCGAAAGGGAATTCAATTACGTTCATTCGAAGCCATTCCGAGTACGAAATTCACGTAAAATTGTCTTTCTCCTTACGAAACTTCAAACCCGTATTTTCAATTCGTCCTCTCGCAATCTCAAGACGTACGTTTACATGAAAACAACAATTTTCTTGCTTCTACGTGCAGCTGCGCGTAAAAGTACAAGTGTAACGCAAGCATACTTATTTTACCATTCGTATTCGTCTGGTAGGACTTTAAAAAAAAATAGAAATAACAAAAAACTCGAACTTCGCAATTTGCCACCACGTGTCCTGCCTTCGGCGTATTTAAATTTACGTGAAAAATTCGTTCAGTCGTATACCAGTACTTATGCCTAAGTGTAACGATATGGTTTGTGCTTTCCGAATTTTCATGAGTCATTGATTTACTGAAAATAACACTGTATCTTCAAAGAAATGAGAACCCAATTGCTCTGTGACGTTACAGCCCTTCACGAAATTGTTTTCATGTACCCGTAAATTGGAGCCTTTAAATTTTCTCGTGAATTTGAAAGACATTAAGACCAGCTCCGACGGCTCGGCTGTCCCGACTCGGTTTAAACAATTTCCAGACAACCCATCTAGTCACGAGTTTATATAGAAACTACGGCTACGCAGTCGGCGTGAATATATTTGGGCAAAGGACACTTTTTCATGCAAATCTACCATTAGTGTTTTTACCTTATAGTCCCAACTTCATGAACTGTATAAACACACACACACACACACACACATATATATATGGCACCAAAAGCTCAGTTTCGAGAGGCAGATTCAAATTGTTTAACTTGTCACTGAGAAATGTTGACTTTATCTGACGACTCGAGGTAAATGGGATGGGCGAAGAATTGTAAGCGTTAAAGAATTTTTTTATAGTCGTTGATTTCCTTTTCACGAGGATGTGTTTTGTCTAACGTTAGTAGAAAACGATACCAATGTGTAGGAGTTTATTGAGCGAGAGCAAATGAATGTCGAATAAACTTCGTGGCTTTCTTTTCGTTAAGTATATGTATACACTAAGTTTTTCGAATCCACACTTGATACTTTGAAAACGGTAGTTGAGTGCGAGCAAGGTTCACGGAAAAATCCAAAAGAGCCTTTCCCACGTAAAACATATTTCGCACTTGCGTCCTTGTAAAAGTAGGTAAAGTAGGTCTGTTACCTTGCCTGACAAAAGAAAGCTTTCGTGCAAAGGTTTAGGAGAAACTAGCTTGCGGCATCGAGCTAATAGAATTTCTTTTATTGTATCAGCAGTCAATGTATTCGACAAAAGTGCGTAAACTGAGGTAACATAAAGCAGTGCAAGTTGAAATTGAGCGAAGAAGGGGTGGAGGGTTTATTTCTAATTTTTTTTCAAATTTTTTAGAGACCCTGGACCACAGTCATCGCTGGTGTCTATAAAGCAGAGTACAGATGAGGAATTTTCGGGCATTAATTGAACGTCTGCTGCTTGGCTGATTTCGTTAAATTGCAAATGAGATTCAATCACGTTGACTCGGCTGAATTTTTCAAGAAATTACTTTTCCCTAGTTATATCTCTATTGCCGCCTGTGTCTCCGTACAAGTGCAAAGTGACTTATTAAATATTGAACGTTGAAACAATTCCCAACGACGTTTCCTTCCCTTTCATTAAGGAGCGAGCATTACAGAAGACGAAAATTCTTCGTTAACGCTTTAGCCGGATTTGACCTAGGAACAAAATGAGAATTGACTCAATTCGATTATATACAAGAACCTGCAGGAAATCAAATAATCGCAGACCGTACATGAGACCTGTCAATAAATCATTTCCTGTCTAATTCCATTTCTGGTCCCATATATTTCACTGTATTGTCTTCAGCCAAATGTCATCTGTGCACTGTATTGAATGATCAATAGTCCACTAGTTTTATACATACGAGGACAAATGTAACGATGCCAACCGAGCCATTCAAATTATCATAATTTTCGCAATTTCGAAATCGTTGTCAATCGTTATTCAAATATTACCTAAATTTTTATTTTATTTTTTTCATTTAGATATTTAACTAAACTTCATCCCAAACAATGTGTACCAATCCGTCGCACATATGACACAATTATATAGGGTGTTTCATGAGAATTTATAGATTCGGGTGTGGCTTAGTTTGATCGGTGACAATAAAGTTTCCCACAATATTCACTGAGTCCTACCCGAATGTTATCGTCAATGGTCAATGCTCTTCATTACCGACTAATCACAATCACCATAGCTAAAATTGAGCCACACCCGACTCTACAAGACCCCTTGAGTCACTCTGTATAATCGAATGCAATCATATGCAACAATAATATAAACACGTGTAAGTGCATACTGGTGCAGCAGTACCACGTGTATGTAAACGTCAGCCCTTATTGAAATGTCAAAAAAAAATAGTATATAGTACCAAGATCCAAAGTTCGTACCTGTTGAGTATATATAAGGGCTGCGAAATGATAAATTATTAGAAAGAAAGCTAAGTAAGGGTGGTTTGGCGGATGGAATAAGACTGAGGAGGAAAACGAAGAAAAGACAGCCACTCGCAAACGTGAATTTGACTTCCATATTCATGGATAGAGAAATACTAGAATTCTCCCAAGGGTGCTATTGTCGTAAAAGCAAATCAATTCACCCTATGTCGAAGTACGACTATGCCTGTCGTAAACGCTTGGCCGAATCCTCCATTGCGAAATCATTCGCTCTCAAAGATTTACGAACTTCCTAAGATGTCATGTAGGACCGAGCTGACCCTCATAAATATACCTACTAAGAATACCAAAAGAATCTAATACTTAGATGATTCCCTAAATAAACCATATATATGATCATACATCAGTTTTTCATGTTTATAACATATTAGTGATATTTCGAGGCCATCCAACTTCTTATAATTTAATTTGGTTATGCATGGTAAAGGATGGCATTTAAATAAATTATTTAAAAGTTAACTTACCGCAGCACCATTAATGGACACAGGCATATTGCGTACACCGACACCATAAAGATTAAATATTTTTGCGTACGTTTCTCTTTTCGCACATCCAATTCTGCGTTGTAAAGATCGTAAGCTGCTGTCAGGCCAGGCAAACCGACAGTGCCGCCTGCGCAGACGCTGCCACTTTCTCTCTTACCATCGCGACAAGATCTGAAAACGAAAAATGAAATATCAGAGATGGAGGGCAAAATCTTTCATCTTATTCCAAGAAGTAAGTTTTCATGTTTTTTTTTTTTTTTTTTTTTTCTTGAAAAACTACCAGGGACACTGCAATTTTTACATTCCATTTCACTGTATCTTCAATGCATTGTATCGTGTATATATATATATTAGCTTCGCTCTATTGGCAGTTCACGAGTTGCAAGTAAAATATTGCTCGAGCAGCCTTTGGATAGTCTGATTGAAGATCTCAGCAATTCAGAAGAACGAGAAAGGTATACTTGGCAATCGGTAATACGGAGATGAAAAGGAAGTGAGAGTAAAAGAAAAAGAAAAAGGAGTCTTAGCCGGAGCGTCAGGGCGTCAAATTGGATTACCGTTTCACATAAATTCCCACTGTCCTACATTTACAACGTAGAGATGGTTGAATGCATTTATGCAAAAGTGCATCCATGCACTTGTACACGTGTTTCCCGTACGGTTAACTCGATGTCGATAAATGTGAAATATTTGTGCAAGTGAAAAATATTAAAAATTTTTCGCGCGCAAAGCATACTCGGGCTTTGATAATATATTTTCAATTTAATATTAATTCAATCAATTTAAGCGTGACGTTTGCGTTGCATAATGATATTAATTGTATTACGTGCAGAATTTAACGTCATTCGCATCAACGGCAAAACTATGGCTCCGCGAAGCTGGTAGCTTCTCGGGTTATACTGATCGTGAGAAAAGTTCGTAAGCTTGAAAACTTTCGCAACACTTTTTTCTCCTTTTGCCAAGAGCATCTTTCCAGTCGGTTTATTGTTACAGTCTTTTTATTTTTCTTTATTTTCTTATTTTCCAGAGATCAACAGCTCTTACGAGAATCCAAAACAACTCAACGAACCTATTGTTGAGATTGAGGTCAGTTTCTCGTCGGATGAACGCGAAGGTGCGGACACTCATAGAATTTTGTATACCTAATACATTATCGCCGAGGTGAAAAATGTCTAGTGGATAAAAATAAAAAGATATAAAAATGCAATAAAGCGCGTGGATACTAAGGACGGATTTTCTCGAAAGACAATTCCAACTCAAGATTTCTTATCGTCGCGATGTTAATCCTACTATTCGCCAAGTGAACCAGGGAACATAGCAAAGGGATGGCAAAGACTACTGAATCTGATACCATAGCGTTAGAGCGCTTATGCAAGAAGAGATATAATAACGGATGCTTCGAATTTTCAAAAATATTTGACGATTTTACAAGCAAATCGTACCGTCTAGTATAGAACGATTTACTTTAATTTACTTAATTTAACGATTTACTTTACTTTAATTTACGTACATTCAGGTACGAGTGTACGAATATTATGAAACGTCAAATTATTATAAATTTTCAGCGAATATATCCTTCGTCTAAGGACTTTTACAATATTATACGTTAAATCGATATAACCACGCAGTGGTTAACGCAGAGCACAGTGTATGCTTTTAGTTATTTTACTTTCGATAAGCTGACTCTGAGTAACCGTAACCTTATTGCCGTATTTAATTAAGCCTCGGTTACCCACGTCTCCAGAAAGTAACCAATACGTATTCCCATGGGAATGAAAGCCGACACACCACTTTCCACATACTAGACCATACCAGTTTCTAGGGATAAATTCACAGATCGATGTTACGAAGGAGTTTCCGTCGATAGATTTTACGACCAAGTCTTGTGCCGCATAGATTCAGCGAAATCGCAACGATCTGCGAATCGCCCTCGCGCGCATAGACGTACGAAATGAGTATGCGTTTATGAATGTACCAAGTTTTAATGCTTGAATTTTATGTACGTTTGATGCCAACCTATAATTTCACGCTCTCGTACATAAAAGAACATTCGAAGCATAAAAATTTACGTCACTAACACCGCATACGATTTTATCTCGTACGCAAAGCTTTTCTCCCGTCTTTCCATATATAAATACGAATACGGACAGACTGATATTCCACACGTCGACATTTATTTTCACGCACGTCACAAGTTCGTCGTTCGACAAAGTTTTCAGAGTATCGTAAGCGCGAAATACTCGTCAGAGCGACACGACGGCATGGCGGTAAATTCAAATAGAGTCACGGAATTTTGAATTGTGCGATTACAATGCAGCGCGATACAATGCATGCGACAATGTAGAGCGGATGCTTTATAGTAAAAAATCTGCTACAACGAATTTATATTGCGAATAATCGCAAGTAGCCCCGAATGCACGTATTCGAAACTCGTATGCAGCAAACTCACGTAACGGAAGTGCATTAGTGGTTCCGAGTGCGTCGATATTACCTAACAATAAAACTACACTCGGCGTTCGTATCTGGCAGCCGAAACACGAGAGTATCCGGTCTCGCGTGTACGCCAATGTCAGGAATTACCGTGGCAACTGAGCGAGTCCACAATCGGCCAATCGATCATGTCCGAAGCCATGAGCTTATTCGTTCCGAGACTTTTCCTTGAGAACTCGCCAGGTTCAGCTCCGAGACACCTTATTGACTCTTTTTTCCCCTCTTCTCCTATCGCGGTCATTCCATAATGTATACCACGTGAGAACCACGGAGAAACGTCAAATCTGACGTCTCTCGAGGATTAGGTCCCGAGTGCAAATAATTGTCCGTGTCGATAACGTTGATTCTTTGACAATTAAATAAGACTTCACATTCAATTGAAATATTAATTGAATGTCGTTATGTATTAATTGAATAAGTTGAATGCGAAATTCGTACGAAAAAAAAAGATTATAATTGGTCACGTGCAAAATATTAATTCAATCAATAACTAAGAGGATACACATACAAGGTTTATTATAATTAGAAAAATTTTGTACAAATTTACTTACGTGATGTCATTACTCGCATGGCTGCTATGTCGCGAGTAAACATCCCCTGTACGAGCTTCGAACATGGCAACAGCCAATGGACCTTCCTGCCTCTGTAATTCACGGCTGGCTTTCACGTAAAGGTAAGCAGTGATAGTAAGCGGTGCGACGTATCTGCGATTAAAAGATATCACGTCAATTAAGAAATTGTTATCAGGTAGAAAAAAATTGTTCGGGGTGCGGCTTTAACATGGATTTTATTACTGGCAGATAAGGGTTGTCACATCCTATTGTGTAAATTTTTATGATTTTACTATTTTGGTTTTTTTTTTTTCCCTCCTTAGTTACCCTGGTTTAGCTGATATGTACATTTTTACTGCGCAGTACGTAAAAGCCGAATTTCAATAATATTTGTCGCTGTAATGAAATTGCATATCACGTGTGACGTTGAGATATCGTATGGTCATTCAATGTGTGACAGATGAGATATTTACTCTTGTCAATTTGATCTTCCAGCATTGCGTCAATCCGAGAAAGAAATAGGATATGTTCCAAAATTTACTGCCAGTACTTCGACCAATGCTGTGTCCTTATTCATTCATACGTATCTGAAAGAGATGTAATTACTTTTTCAGTACTGTCAGTAATTTCGGTACACACCCATAACATAATGACGAGAACAGTTGAAAATATTATTTGAGAACATAATTGTATTGTTAATCAGTTTTGTTACTGCTTTATGCGATAGCTGCTAATGTTCTGGAATTGCGTGCATCAAACGCTTGGTTAATGAAACTTTACCATCTAGTTAATACTGTAAAACGTATCCCATTAAATAGTATACGATGTCTTGATTAATCGGAACGTGACTATACGAAATTCGCGTGATTCTCCACGATCTAGCAAAATTTATTACGGATCGATGGGATCAGCCTTCCTGGAAATCGAGTTAGAATTACAGTAGAATCGTGTAAATCGTTGGAATCACGAGATCGATAGAATTTATAAATAATTGCGCAAATTTTACGTTAACACAAATTTTTGGTATCTCGTTATGTTTTTAAGTAAACATATTGTACGAGAATTTCGTCATTTTTTTATATTAACTTGGAAAAATTTCACTATGTTTCAGTCATTTATCGTTCGGGAACGGCAAAATCATGTGATGATAAGCTAAAGCTGATTTGCCAAATAACACGTGGCTTTTACGAATTGGGGAAGCGGAATCAGACTGAGTGACAGAACGAGCATCCATTAGAGTCGCGTTTCCGTTATTTTCGTCCTAGTCGTATTAGTCGTCGTCATGACTTATAATCTATAGGTATACATACCTATGGATTATATGTGAATTATATGTTACGAGAGCGGATAGCCCAGTCATTGGTCATTTAAGTATTTGCCCGCTATGGTAAATTAAATTCTTCTCATTATCTAGTTGCCCGATCGAAGAAGAACAAAATATACTACGGCAATTATAAGTTTGAATGAAAAATCGTACCTGATATTTTCGCCTGTAATACCGTGAATCGCTACACTTCACTTTCACGACCGATCCTTACGATTAATTCACGAAACACTGTACGCACAAATGCACGATTTGTTAAAGAAACTTCACCCGTTCGTGAATTGAAGTCGAAACGGACCGCCGGTAACCTCACAATCTATCAAACTGAAGGTTCTGTTCCACGGCGCCCTGAAAAGGGAATAGAAGAGGCGGATTGGTGAGATGTTAACCAATCAGGATCGTTCCTTTCCTAATTTTAATACCCTGGTTCCTCCTGGATTATATTATATATATATAATTTTAATCTTACTTTCTATGTAGACTTGACAGATTGACCAAAATTTAATTCAAAATTATATAAAATCAATAGAATTATTTATCATTAAGTTATTTTCTACGATAATCATTATTTCAAAATCATATTAATTAATAAGAATTAATTTCTTGTAAGGTTAGAATTTCCTACGTGGACAATCAGAGTATAAAAATTCAGAACAGAGCGATCCTGATTGATTAACCTTTCATCAATCCGCCTTTCCGATTTCGTTTTTCGAGTGTCATATGGAACAGCACCCTGACTGGACGCCGTGAACACGCGTGCTGAGTGACAATTTCACACCGATCCTTCGACAACACCGACAGTCAATCGACACTACGGAAAAGCGACAGCAATGCTACATCTCGATTTTCGATAAAAAGTCTCAAGTATTTTTTAGAAAGAGAAAAAAATAGCTGTTTCTGAAACGAAGAATCGTGTCGCGCCGAAAATCGATTTACGGACTCAATCACGTGTTCAAGGATGAATTACGTTCCTGATTTACTTTCCTATCAATACAATTTATGTTCTTCGCTGACAAATTAGAAAACATAATCAAGCCTCGTTTTCAGATCGCATCCAAAAATCATACATCCGACGCGAAGAAAAAAAAATTTACAAAAAATGATAAATATCACCGAAAAAAAAATATTTTCTTTACTTTTCGAAAATTCATGTCAATTCGAAAAGCTTCCTATGGAGCACAAGTCGTGTCAGCGAGGTAAATAAAATTTGTAAATTCGTAGGGTCGCACCGTGCGAATATATTTCCAAGGCAATTGCAATATTAACCGCGCCCAGTATAAACAGCCCGACTCGGTAAGCATGTTTATTAATTCAAAAAGCAACCCTACTGCCGGTAAATCTTCCGTAATGTGATTCCGTCAGGCACTTTGACCTAACGGTGAATCTTCCCTCGGCAAGCAATGTGTCTGCCCTAGTATTATCGTGATGGCGCAACGAGGGGTCGAAAAGACATAGCAGTTGACGCAGGTCAAACGACTTTCATGGTTTCTTCTCGCGAAGAGAAATAACCAAAATCACTTCGTAACATTAGGCGCCAATGGATTTCCTCCTTACAGCCATTGTCGCGGACTCGCAAAATTCTAACATTTCTTTCGAAATCAGTCACCTCACAGACAATACGTATTAGTCCGTATTTCTTGACGATTGAATCCCGTAATACATTCTTTGCTTCGATTAGAATCTGAGAATATTACATGAATGTACATATGGCTTTGGCTCAGTGTCATAAAGCTATCGTGAACCATACACGTGTGACATATCGATCATCGATTAATCTATTAACGAAATTTGCGTAACCTTCGCTTATGAAGAAATTATAATCATAAATGGAAATAAAGATAGATAACAATCGAATTGGTACTCACGTTCCAATAAAGAGACCCCTCATGTACTCCTGCATGTCATCCGCCAGATTCGCTACGCAAATCCCTATCCCTTCAAAGTGTTGCTTCATGAATCTCTGAAACAGAAGAAAGGGTAGATATTACTTATAGCTATATAATAACATCGGATAGAACATTGTTTCAGCTTTATCATTAACACGAGCTCATTAAATAGACATGCTCAAAGGAAATTGCTGGTGGAGCATAAAATACGTATTTGAAAAATCGATATAAATTTTTGCCATCTTCTACATGATATATGTAATAAAAAAAGAAAAAAAAAACATGGAACCTAAACTTCAATAAGAGATTACGTGTAATCAGTAATCTCTGACTGAGAAGATCTACAGGAAGTTGAAGAAATGATCCTGCTGCTGCCGGTGCTTTAAGCTTGCACAAGGCTTATTAAGGTCCTAGTACATAGACCTAAGTTCGTTTTTATGCTATGCCTGAGAAATTATTCCAGCTCTCCAGTACGTGAAGTTCGATATCCACGAGAATTCAATGGAGATTGCCTTGGCCACGAGATAATAATAAAAGATGAAGTGAAAAAGTCTGAACCCAAAATTGACTCAAGAAATTAAAATCTATTATCATTGAGAAGGAAAAAAAAATTCAATCTCAGACGTAAAAGAATCTTCTTTTCGAATTTGCATAAATTTAATGGGAATTATCGTTGTGTTTGTCCCTACCGTGAACTTTTTGGATCCGTGGAAAATTCTATTCAAAGTTGAAATTAAGTCCAGCCAAGATACTTTGCGACTGTCGTTCTTTTTTTTTTATGGTTTAGATAAAGGAAAAGTGTGCGACATCACATCTATACTCTATACAAATATATAAAAGAGCGAGATTGCACGCTCCTACGTACGTTGGCTCGAAATTTGAAAACCACTGAACCGATTTGAAAAACTCTTGAACTGACGGTCAACTCTGATCCCCAGGAGTGACTTGGGTTACGTGTCGTTACGGTATGTCGAGAAGGGACTGAGCGAGGAACGAAAATTTAAAGAGTCAACAAAGCATGAGCAAAGTCGCGAGCGAAAACTAGTAAATGAATACGAAGCAAGACGAAGAATTTCGTGGATGGCTAAGAAGTTTTAACGCACTTTTATCCACTAGATATTCCAGGTTGACTCAAGTATCAAACCAAGTAATTGAATTGACAAATGACTTCGTCAACGTCACGCGTCATTGATTCCACCCTAAATTACCTGGATAAGTCGAAACTTTTATTTTTAAAAGCTTTACATCCCCTCCAGGTGGGAATTATTTATCAAGCCTCCCCAGTGCCATACGTGTATTTCGTACCATATATATTTTCCATATTTCAAAAACGAATACGCATTAACCACACGTTACCTGTAACGTCGTTCGTTATCAAAGTTCTTTTTTACAAGATAACAGATTTCGTGTTATCACTGTCGCGCTTTGACACACGTCTAATTTATTATCAGAACACGTGAATCCTTCCAGACTTGTATCTGTCAGTTTTCAATCCTAGGCGAGCGTATCTTGGCAGGAGGTACTGGTAGCATATATTGTTAGAAAATTAAAGGGTGTTCTCCCTCGTAAACCAAGATGGAGGTAGACTCAACTTTGAACACCTGCCAGTGACGTAAGGATGTTGGGACGTCATGTAGCAACGTGTGGCAGAAAGTTTTAATTCTGTTTACACGAAGCAGCGTGTAACGACGCGACAAAATTCCGTGAACCTCGTCAACTCGGTCTTCCAGTTGGTTGAGACTAAAGTGACTCATGCGTAAAGATTAAAAAAAGGAAGAAAAAAAAAGAAGATTCATCCTATACGTTACGCTCATTAGTTGTTATCTTCAATGAGTCAAACTATAATCATAAGACGTTTGGAATCTTGGCAATTAAACTGTGCGATATTATGCCTGAAATATGCCTGATAATATACATGTAAACGTAAGCCCATGATATACGTGATTCCTCTACAAGAGATAAAAGAGCTTCTTTCATCTCCCATCAAAAGCACCACGGTTCTATTTAATATAAAAAAATAAATTTAATAAATCATCGACATTATATTTACTCCTTACTTGTTCCATGAGAAGCAAGCTAACCGAGTGGGAGTCAAATCCACTGGAACGCGTAGGTGTACCTAAAGCCTAGTCAGATTCAATAATTGCCTAAGCAGAGTCAGTAACACTTGGACTTATAACATGTCTACTAGAAATATTAAGAAATCTATGAATTGACAAGATCCCAGAATTTTCGTAAGAGCTGGCATATAAAATGTTCAAGTAAAATAAGTCAAATTTAGAATGATTTAAAGGGAACTGAACTTAACGGTGTCTGCTAACTCCTCGTCAATTAGTTATCCTTAATAATAATAAGGATGAAAATAATTTATCGAACCGGCTAACCTCGCCAGTATAAATTCTCGTACGTCCTACCGAAATGAAAGGATCCACGTTCAAAATATCCCTACAGACTAGGTTAGAGTAAGAAGCTCAAGGCACAGATACGATATGATATATTATATATCGGTCGTACGTACAAAACGTGTTTTTTTTTTTTTTTCTAAAAAAAATAGCCCTAAATACACGCAAAAAGTGGCATCGTGTCGAAAACTATCACTGTCAAATCTACTACCCTCGTCAATCCCGGTAACCCGAGAAGATCCTGTTCACATAAAGATTTTGTAGCATGAAACAGGTATGATAACAGAATCGGGTCGAGGTCGACCTTGACCCGGACTGAAATTTTATTGAATAGAAGGGACGTATTTGTGATGCTTCAATAAACTATTTCGTTATCGACTCCAAAACGCGACGCTTAAAATTTCACCGCTGAGCCTTAACGTACGAATTTCATAGTTTAAGAAACCGTGTTGAGCAGATACTCTATTTTCTCTCGTACGTCCTTCTCTCTACTACTGCTAGACTCGCACTAACTAGATCATACGGTAATACAAAGAAGGTAAATTTATTGTGATGATGAAAAAAGGTGCTTTCAGGAATGGAACGAAGATATGGTGATTGTTTGGCTATGTGAATTGGAAATACTGAAAATTTGAGTACCGAGGATGATAATAACAAATTTTGCAAGGGTTCGTAATACACGGAGGGGGTAGAGGGTAACGGTAAGAAAAAGTTATGTCTTTAAAAGCATAAAAGCACAACAGTATATAGTTACTGTACTTTTCAAGCCACTCTTATACGAGAATGACGACATTGTATAGCAAGGGGTGGCGAGTACGTAAATAATGTAAGTAAGTTATGGTACGGCTTTGGTCGAATAAGCTGGTTGGGTAGAGACTTTTGAAATATTTATTGAGTATAACATGCATTGAAATTTTTCTACCGTGAACATCGGCATATGCGATTTTTCGGTGTAGCTGTTGTGGACTGTGACTCGCGTAGTGCAAACAATTTGAATGGGAAACGTGTGAGGTAAAAAATTGTCTCGACAGAAAAAGCTGTGGAAAAGAAACACGACAGACACTACGTTAGACAAAAGTCAATTGACTTACCTCCAGGTCTAAGTACGTCGTGTAGATTGGATATGGAAGTACAATGCAGACGGCGAAGAACCAAGCACCCAGTGCGCAAACGAATGCTGGTATTCGTGGCTTTCCTGGATCGCTGAGTAGACGAAATCTATCGCCAGCAATCAGTAGATAAGTCATCATGGACACGTGAAGTGGAATGTCCTGAAAAGAAAAGTATTAAAAAATATTATTTATCTCTATATTTTATTCGAATTTTCATGGCTTTTATATTTTATTTAAAAATTCATTTCTTTTGTTTTGTTAACCCCCATGTGCGACTCGGTATGGACGTCGTATTGATTGCAGTGGGATGAACGACTACAAGTTTCTAATTCAACAGCAAGTTTTATATTAAGTTCGAGTGAACACAAGTTGCTTATTATTGGCTGGGAGCAGCATACCTATAGATATTGGCTTTCTAGTAAGTAAGGGACATATAAAGAACGATTGACAGTAGCTACTTTGGTATGCAGTCTTGTATAGCTATTTCTATGTAATATACAGTAAAGTTATATTAACTAGTAATGAAGTAGCTTTAGATGCAGTAGGATAAAGCAGCAAGTATTTCATTTGAGAAAATTATGCGAAATTTTTATAGATACTAAGATTGCTCCTTTGGATGAAAAAAAAGGAGGTAATGGTGGATACTTAAAAAAAAAAACTCGTATGTTTTTTTAAATTATACATAATTTCCCATGAGTATATAATAGAGACGAAGTATCTGCTAAGTCATATTGGATTAAAAGCCATTGTAATACTTGTGAAGATATTTTTAAATTAAACTATTAACAGCCTCTATGTAAAATCAATAAAAAAAAAAAGAATAAATTAAGTTTTCAGCGCCTAAATAAACCACAGAATATGTATGAATGTATTGTTTTATCTACATAGAAAAACAGACTGGCTACCCTTACTACGTTTTCCCCAATCTCCATAAGAGCGTATTTAATCAATATTGCAAGTAGTACAGAACTTAGTTATTTAAGTATAAAATTAGTCAAGTGACAATTAGTGTCAACGATTGTACTAAGTGACCAGTGACCATTGAACTTGAAATTGAGGTTAAGTTACAAACCAGACTGAGTGTAGACTTCCAAAAGTATACGCAGTCGTTATATACTGTCATTAACTACTTGTCAGGTCCGTGTCCGAAGTCAGTACTGTGAATTTTGGGAAATTTTGAAATTTGTCAAATTTTCGGCACGGACCCGCCAAGTAGTAGCCGTTAAGGAATCTCCTAAGATTTTCACATCCGTTACCTAAACATAAGAAACGATGGAGAGGAACACCTGGACAGCTTGAATCTCCAAATCCGTCATCTTAAATACAGGGAATTACGTCGAAGCGCAGAAACCCGCACAGACACACACAAGTACACTGCACACGAATATCAGTGCTATATTTCGTGCAGACTAATGGTTTAATAATGACATATATAATGTTGTGAAGGCAGCTTCATATTACGTCAAAATTCAGTGTGAACGATATCTTAGGAGAAAATATGATTGATTATGTTGTGCATTGGTGCATCGCCAGCGCCATCTGTCGTCTGAAAAAGTAAATGGACGTGCGAAGATGGCGACGACGACGACGACGAAACTGACATAAAATCATCTCGCTCGTCCTCTCAATACGCCATGATCTCGTACACTAATCCCTTTGACTCTTGTGACAATCGATTCGGAAGCCTCGATTCCTATAATGAATGTTTCAATAACTTTTTCTCATTTATAGTAGTTTCTAAGATATTACAGGTATTGCATAAACACATAAGAGGTCGCTCAAGTAAATAGTCTAGGCAGGTCCTCTGCCTAGTACAGCCGGTTGCCTGTGCTTTGTGCTAGACTCGACAGTCTCTTGATACTTACACACATATATACATATATTACACCAACGATCGTGTCAGAATAAGTGAAATTGCTTGAGCTCAATTGAAACTTGTATTGCGTGTCAGTGGATACGATTTACTAATCGAGAAACTTGGACCATTTAAGACAATTAATTATCTAGTGTCACAACAGCTAACTGAATGTTGGCTATAATGACCGAACTCTACGCTGACGTAAACTTCAATGGTTATCGGTCGATTTTTATTTCCCGTATATACATATATATGTGAGAAAAAAAAAATGCTAAAAAAACTGCTATTTGCACAAAAAGCACATACATTTTACATCTGTACCGAAAAAGTAGAATTAAAAAAAAAAGTATCTTGATCAAGCATATCGATCGATTGAAAAAATTTAGATCGTCTCCCCTCCGACTATAAAGTCTCACGTACATGAGATTCTTGTCGTTTTTCAAAGTTGCCCTAAGCCACGTGATCACAAAGTGTAATACGATCCAACCTTCGTCCCACCCGTTATACCGATATTTCTATTCTATTCGAAATTAATGCCGTACTAAGCATACGATATTGCTGTTATTTATAACAATGCTAAACTCGGAACTTGGCACAAAATTGATTAAATTTCAAAAACACACGGTACTTAGCTTATTGAAAAATTCATCGCACGATTTTGAACATTCGGCTAAACGAATATAATACAGCTTGCATGTATTATGCTTGTACGTTAGTTCATTTTAAAACATATTCCCATTAGCTACGCGAGAACCTTTACGTGACTGTGTGAAGATCCTCGTATCAACGACAACATAAAATCCCGACCGTGGAAGCACCGTTTGCCATGATATTTGAAAAGTGAGGAATTTCGAAAGATATAAAAATGCATTATTTACGAAGAGCAATACAGACCATTCAGAGTGAAATATCAGCATACGTAAGAATTCACATGGGATCTTTGCAAATTTTAACTCCATTCGTTTTTTCGCATAAAAATCACGTTTGACATATGGGTGATTATGTTCTAACTGTTACTTTTTTGATAAAAAATGTTTTAATTCTTTTTTTATGCATATTATTACTCTATTTTATTGTAAAAATGAAAGTCCGAAAGGATTTTGCTACAACTTTAAAATATCGAGAATGAGAATCAAATTTCAAATTTTTATACTCCTAACGTACGTTACTCAAAATCTTAAACGCGTAAAAATATGTTTGTTAAACCCAGCATTCATATGGCAAACAGACGAAGGTTATATCCTGACACGTAATGTCAGAAGCTAAGCTTACATATACCAACTGCAAAATTGACGCGTTGATCATTTTATTGATCATTTCGAATCACGACGTACTCGACGCTTATGTAATTTAAAGTTCATTGATACAATTACGAGTGGTATTATCTGACGAGACGTAGCGTACAGACACGTTATAATTATTACAAATACGATATATACAATTTCTCGAATATATCCGATGTCCCACCCGTGGCGCCAACGGGGTAACGGGATACTAAAAAATCTCAAATAAAATCCAATTTCCTGCCTAGGACCCTTTACAAAGTACGTATGGGATCAATACGTTCGTACCAGACCGAAGCTTTGGCCAATTTCAATGTAACAGTATACGAAAAGGTATCGTGAACGGTAACCGAAAGAAATAAACAATAAACAAGGTTTCCTTTTTCACGCTGTACAATTTCTTGGAGAGTTTGTGTATAAAAATAAAAATCGATATAATTGTGCGACAAGGAACTGCGCGCTGCTTGGGAAGCGAGAAAAGGGAATGTAAAAACAATCGGATAATTACAAAGTAAATGATGCATGGCTGCTCCAAGTAAAAAGTGCTAATTACACTAATCATGGAAATTTGATAATCACCAGTACGTTAGAGTTTTCATTACGAATCGATATATATAGATGTAACTCAATCAAACAGTATTATTGGTCTGTAAACATATGTGTGTATGCACATATGTATGTATGAATAGTTGAGTGCAAAAATAATATTTACAAACGTAGCTCTTAGTTAGTACAACATAGTTCATTTCAACACGTCCTCCATAGGGCTTCCATAAGTGACGTCTGACAAAAGTAAATTGATCAATGAAATTTATACAAAATAATTCAATAAAATAACATACACGCACACACGGACGGTATTAACGATGATAATTGAGATTGATGATCAGTTCGTGTAAAAAAAAGTCATTTGTAAAAATCTCACAGTTCGATCAATGTACCCTTGTTGCTTTTCCGTGATACCAATTGGGTCGTTAGTGTCGATAGTTCATACGTGTGAATACGGGAACTCACGTGCAATTGGATCACTGATAGATTTTCAGTAATGAAACTTGATGAATGTAAATTCTGAACGCAATTGTCTAGACGTTTGAGTAGCAACGTATCATACTTTGATTTGACAGTTCCGATAAAATGGAGCGACCTACCTCGTCATTTTATCGCTTCCTCCAATTCAGGTTTTTTCCCCCAATTTTTGTCGCAAGGTTTAAACGTCTTGCACGTAATTGCTACGAATTTTATCAATTTCTCTATATATCTCTTATTATTCCCAAGAACCAAGACCAACTAACCACTTGGCTCCTGACGTAAACAGCGAGGATCCTGTTTGCTCATCCGGAGGACACGAGGGATGATCTGTTGGTTCTGGACTAAGTCCCAGCTGTTCAAGTATCCCTTGGTTAAGTTCGCTTGGCATGTATCGGACTGAGTCATAATAAGTTAAGTTTATCAAGAATAAACTTATTTACCTTCATCGGAAGTTATTCATGACTCAACCCAGTAGTTACGTTGGGACACGTACTATATAATAGACATCATCTGATGGAGACATTTTAGGGATCAATGACTGACAGGCTACACCGGAGACAGCTGACGTGGTCCCTACGCTTAACCCACTTTAAATTTACTTCGTAGGAAGTGACGAAGGTTGTACCAGCAAATAGGATCCTTTGGGATTTCCCAGCAACGCCCGCAGGGGCATCGTTGGTTGTCTGAGAACGCGGTCCTTGCCTTGCGGTAAATCTAACTAAGTAACGATCCAAGCACGTCTGGTATTGCTTGCTCGGCCTACATCTCGTTCATTGCGATCAAACATTTTGTATTTGCCTTTGAAACAGATCATAATGTTAAAAATCTCTCCAAGTCCTTCCCCCTGTGTCATAGCAACTTCCGGTTTCTCTATGACGAACCCAGGCTCTGGGCAGCGCGAAGACCGGGCCTGGTCTGTAACTTCAAGGCGTTAGACGATCCGCTCCGGACTGCACGCGTCTTCTATAGATCGTAACAATGGTTAACCCCTGCCCGTATCGTTATCACATTATCCTTATCTCTTGCTTGGATTTTCCCCAAGAGTCTCGCGGCTCAGGGATTTCTTTCTACACATCCCCAAAACCGGTCTCAAGATGAGCCAGGTACTAATCATAGCTCCTTTGCAGAGAGGGAAACGAGCGGAAATGAGCTGAGGGAAATGAGCTGGAAGGGGGTGCACTTGATACCATCTCTTCCAACCCTTTTCAACCCTTTATTATCGTTTCTTTTCTTTTTCTTCCTTTTCCAGGTATTTTCCCAGCTGTCTCTTCATTACCCTCTCCCCTTCTCTTATGTTCTATATTATTGCTGCTGCCTTTTTAACTTCCACGAATTCGTCCTCTCCTTTTCATCCCTTCGCCACCCTTCGAATTCCTTACCTCTCGTCTATCTTTCACGTCTTTACTCTTCCATCCCGTTTTCTAATTTCACACCCGTATTCTACGTCTATTATACCGAGAGAAATACTTATTAATTATATGAAAAGGTGTGGTTGCAATAACATTAAGTATTCAAGTAAAAGCGACGCAACTCCGTTACTTTTTGCTCATTTTATAATAAATTACCGCGACACTCGATTGAAGTTACGTAAGCATTGTTGTTTCTCATAAAACCATTTTCTCCTCTTATAAAGTTCAACCAGCATCATCAACGTTATCAAATCTCATCATAATTTCGAATCTCTTGACATATCATTCATAGCCACTATTCTGCGTACTCAATCAATACAACGATAGAGGCCCAAGTGATAAACATACAAACTTAAGTCATAATATCTCATGGAATTTCCCTACATTAAAAATAATACAGTAAATAGCCGTAAAAAAAAGGCATTACGTAATGACATTTCATGGTACGAATTACACCAACTCAAACGATACATAAGGATTCAGGTCAGCATACCTATTATTCCTCAGCACATAAACAATAGACCATGATAATAATTAGGTCGGAAAACTCGATAAGTATATATGTGTATACATATATATGTATATATATGTCTACAACTATAATTGTAATGACTATTAATTACACATGAAATACTATTCCCGCATCACAACGTACGAGTCTGACAATTTTAGTCTGAACGATGATATAAAGGACATTGGGCTTATTGAGTTTCTACTACTCGTCCCGGTTAATTCCCCATTAGGCCCATGAATTTTACTAACGAGCTTAGGCGTGCTATTTACGTTTGAAGATCGTTATAATTATCAAATATGAAAAGCTAATTTTCATTTTCTCTAGCTAAGTAACTAATACGCTTATTAGACCATGTGCTGGTATAAGAATTGCTCGATTCAAATGTTTCGTGGGTGACGGATAAATTCGAAGTAAGATACGTAGGCAATAAGTCGTGACACGAACGATTATCGTGTAAAAGAGAAATGTTTAGCCATCGTAAACCATCGCCTGATAAAGGGTAAAGATCGACGACATACTTTTCAAAACTGAAAAAAAGCGTCTGCTAGGGGTCAGGTTAGGTTAGAAATACTTGCTATTCCTTTCTTTACCCCGTAATAATAAGTCTCAGGCATTATTCAGCCTGCCTGAACTTATCGGCAGGTAATCCTCAATCTTTCCAATAGCAAGCACCTACGTTGCACATAGGCAGGTACGTTGAGTCAAATAACAGAAACAAAATGAATTACGAAATTAATGCAGACGTTTCGTAAACCGCCCGAAGCTGCTGTCTCGCTACTTGAACTTGAGCTTGCCTCGTAGGTTACAAAGTGCTACTTGACTTAAAGTATGAAATGGAACGTCATCCACGATAAAACATCCTTGAAAATGAACTTTCGTATAATAATAGGGAAAAGGCTTATTTAGAGTGGTAAGGGCAACAAATTGAAGAGGGAACCGTCATCCACAGAATTTCTTATACGTATAATCCGAGTCCTGACTATAGGCCTTTGTAGAGGAAGGAATTGTATCCCCCAAGAATCTACACGAGAAAGGAGACGGTCGTTTTTCTTTTTCAAAATAATGTCTCAGAATTTTCGGCTTGCTACATGAGTGACGTAGTAGGTCCGTCTGAACCAAACGCTATGGTGTAGACTAGCGGACTATGTGGACGTGGACTAGCGAACAATAACAGTCCTTCCTGTTTATAACGTAGTAGCATTAATTTGTTATAGGATTTTCGACCATTTTTCCTCGCAGTCGTACTGCGTTCAATCTTTTGACTGCGCTGTGGTCTGCACAAAGAATGACGGCAATTTTAAACAGTCATTTCCTGTTATTTCCAGGTTGGCAATTGTGGAAAATGGTACAAAGTTCCGAATTAACCGGAAATGACGGGAAAGTTTGTCTGACGTGTAATTAAAGTCGATCGGACTAAGTGCTGTTTATAAACTTTGTCATTCGCTCGATTTCGCTTCCTTATAAATTCTTCATTCGAATTACACCCTTGCTGTGAATGCATTTACACAGAGAATTTATCTTTTACGAGATACAGTAACGAACTTTTACATTGCTTATGAGCTACGTGGCACATGGGTTTCTGGCAGGAAAGGTACACGAGGGGGATATGGATACGTGACCTAACGTGCATTAGAGAGATTTATCTTTGTAGCTGTCATATATGCATGAGATTATACATATGCATTTGTTATGGGAAAAACATACTTCAGCTGTTTTCATAACCGCCCAATGTACTTGACAGTGACAAACTCGACTAATAAGAAGACTCGTCGAAATTCTTGAAATAAGATTAAACGTTGAATGCTTCTTGCAATAAGAATTATTACTGTCACATGTTACCTTTGTAATAAAATGTACTTTTAAAATGTTTTTTTTTTCAACTTTATACGGTACACCGACCTACTACACTTATAAGGTGTTACTTGTGTATACAAATTGTAAAAAAAAAAAAATATATTTCAAACCCCCTTCATTTCATGCGATTATTGTCACGCGCGATTTTAGTTTCGAAATAAATCGGTGCCATCATTCTGCACGAAATTGTCATCTTTCCAATGTTCTTTTACGAATATCGTCCGAATACTTCAGGCAAGACAGATACGTATAGGATAGAAGTGTCACGGGGCGTGGGAAACATATAAGAATTTATTAGATTTTCAAACGCGAAACGGCTTGCTTATGAAAAGTAGATTTGTCCTGGAAAATACAAAAATTGATCTAACAGTGTGGGACGGTAGGTAAAAACTTATCAGTGAACTGCAATAATATTCATAGGATTTTGAGAGAACGGAATAAATTTCATTTATATAATACAATTCGTATTCCCTGTGTACGAACAACTTCAACCCACCCCCCCTCCCACTCCTCCTGTATAAAATCAAAGCAACTGCTATTCGCACAACGTACAAATATTACGTAAAAATTGACCACCGATACCTTCAATCATTCGTCATTGATAATTCGTAAATGTATCGTTAAAGAAAACTACTTGCCTGCAGCATGGGAAGGAAGTAGCAAAGGAATTTGCCGAATACCCAATTCTGCAGAAGAAGAACAGCCAGTGTCATTGGTAAGACAAGGATGCACTTAACTACGTCGGAAATGGCCAGGTTGATCAGAAAGGCGTAAGTTGGATCTCTGTAGAGTCGATACTTGACAATATGATATACCATGGCGAAGTTCATAAAAGTTCCTGCCAGAATCAGTACGGTATACATGAGTATGAAGAGTGGATATATGCCAAGTACTGATGGTCGTAAGTGAGGCTGAGAAAAATCCACCACAGTGTCATTGCGAAATCCCATAAGATAATTCGCAACAGTCTGCAGCCACTGATTAGGTATACCATCAATGTCCTCGCGTGTTAGTTGCATCCTCATTTTTATTATTTCGACTTTACACAAACTTCACTTCATTCATTGTGCAGTACATTTTTCACTGTGTCTTTCTTTCATGCAGACTCGTACGTTAAATCATATCAAACCATTCGTGTCCTTTATGAATTACGATAAATTTCGTTCATACGTAGAACAGCGACTAGATACTGTATTAACGTAGGGGCCAATCAATAATGTTGTATTAGCACTGCAAAATATTTCTACGATGATTTCATTGGTATAAAAAATAATTTAACGTTGCGCCTATGAATTGCTTTAATTTCACGTTCTCAACGTCAACATGTAAATCACGTGAAATCTTATGTATTAGTTTGCGCTTTACTAGCGAGTATTTTTCGTTCAGTCACGAATATTACAAGGATCCATTACTGTCGCGGAGAGTAAATGTGAACAGGATCAAGTAAAGTTTATCAAGCTATGAATAAATGAATTTATAAGTTGCGATATATAATAATATGATTAGGATATATTGAAACTGACGTTTTAACGTTGCGCGTGATCGATATGCAATTTGTAGAAGCGGATTATAGCTGGATCGTGTAATTCAATCAGTCAACATCAATACGCATAGAAAGAAATCTATCAGTTGCAACACCCGTAATTGCATCCTCCCGCGCATAGTACGATGGTGTTAATTTTTATGCAATTGTATTACAGTGAGAAATATATGTCAGGATTATAGATGCTACTAAATATTTATTTTCATCTAAAGCCTCACATAATTTCAATAGGGATTTTAATTTCGCCTCAAATTTCATGCTTGAAAAAAATTTTTTTTTTTTCAAAATAATCTCATGTTCCATAAATTTGACTTGTGGCAAGGCAGGCAAATAAAAAATTTCTCAAGAATTCAAATTACACGAAAGCTCTTGGATATGTTGAAAGCTCGCGATTTGTATGTGACTGGAATATAATTTTGGATGTATTTTTTTGTTCGGTTGTTTTTTTAAGGGGTCCGTTGCGGATTATAATGAAACCACGCGCCACTTCTTCGGGGAAAAAATAAACTGAATAGAGCGAAGAGTAGGGAGCGGAAAGAAGATAGAGACTTTGCTTGCGTCGCGAAAGCCGCGGCTAGTACTGGCGCGATTTCGATGGTAACGGTGGTCGTTGGCGACGACGGCGTCGCTACTGTGGTTATCGCGCAAACTCAGGTTGTACGATGCCGAATAATGAATATAAACTTAAATAATGTATATCACGTTCGTCTCCTGAGTTATATCCTATTGATTCGGGATATTTGTATTTTTATCATTGAAATAATAGTGCTGCGATACATTGACTTGACGTAACATTATGTATTGCATGTAATAAGGTAATCAGAATGTAACCAATTAATTTTATTTTTTGTAATATGAGTTGAGAACTCTGACGAATAGTCTAGTTCTTGTAACAATAAAACATGATTCTAATAAAAATTGTTAATTTTAATTTTTAAGTCTTACTGTTACCGGACATGTCAACTTACATTTCTTTAATAGTTTCATAGGGAAAAGGAGACTTCAAGGCTGAGGAAATTAATCGTTTAAATTATTAAGTCTCTCAATGAAAGACGTTCTTCGAACTACATATAAGTAATGGTTTCACTTAGCAACGACCTGCTGTACATTGAAATTTAACTGTAGCTCGAGAAAAGGTTGTAATGCTCTCTCGAGTCTGTTTAATGAACATAGACGTGGATTAGTGCTCTGTTGTTATGTTACTAACAAAAGTTGACTTTATCAAGAGAGTAAAATATGTTACCTGCAGTTGGTACAGCAGCAGATCCAGATGTATCATCGTCGACTGAAGATAAGTAGATCAAGTATTCCCATGTGTCCCGTGATATACTGGACGTGAAGTAATATTAGGAAGATGTGGAGCCTCGAACAGTAACCCGATTCTTAGGCCATGATTTGTAGTAACCAATACTCGTGATTGATGAATGACTGGATACGTTACGGAAAGAAGGAAGAAGTAAAGTCGGAATGCACGACGAAAGAGGAGCAGGGAAGTGAAAAAATGATAGAGGTAAGGTGTATCAAAGTTGCTAAAGGAATGAAAAAGGTTGAAAATAATATTGTGAAATGGGCCCCGCCCCGCCCATTTCCGTGAGGTCCTACCTCTTCTCGAGGAAGCTACGACCCCTCCGAGGCCCAACAGAG
>JARQTG010000143.1:199750-387542 GCA_030142615.1 Syrista parreyssii | reverse complement strand
ACTGAGCAAGCTCAGAAGATGAGGCGGAAGGGCAACCCCCGTCACCATCGTCTACGTGTAGCTACTCTAACAAGAGACTGAACTATCCTTTTATGACTACTCGAAGGAATATGCTCAGCTCGACCAAAGAAATAGGAAAAGCAAGACAAACACAATGAAATGTAAGAGGGAACGAAGGGAACGAAGAAGACGCAAAGAAACAAAAAAGGACGAAAATAAAGAACAAATTAATAGTATAGGAGTAAAACAGAAATAAATGTAGAGAAATAAAAGGATGGAAATCTGTCAAAGGGGAAGGGGGTGGAGTTCTAAGAGAACAGTATAGGAAACCGGCTCGTGGAAGAATGAGCGCTCCGCAATCGGTAACTCCGGTAAGTGATCCCCCCCCACTTTACAGAACCTGCGCGATGAGTCTGCGCTCCGATACATTTTGCAAATTCCAGTACTTCTAAATGTTAATATATAAATTTATTATTTAAAATAATTATTTTAATATTTCAATATATGAATTTCTTAATACTTCAATTTCAGTTTGATCCATTTTGGAAATTTTACAAAGTTTGAATTTAACTCTAATCTACTCCGTATATTTCACGAAATTTTGATTTAGCACTTTTTTACTTTTGGCCGTTGATTCTCGTAATACTGCCAATTAGATTAACCTTAAGTACCGCTTAGAGCATTAGTTTATGCGTTAATTCTTACAGTTTATACAGTTTCTTCTGTATAGCTGATTTCCTCGTTCTTCTTCCCAAGAGTTATTATCAAACCAACCATGAATTGAGGTGGGAACAGTTACGCAACGAGCGGCTGCAACGGACACTACTAATTATGATCCAAAAATCGGATCACTTCCAACCAAGCTCCGTAAAGGGAACGCAGAACTTTCGCATTAGGAAAGTTTTTCACATGGACGCCATCTTTTCCCCCGTAAGTATACGGACAGGGTAAACGTGATGTACCAATTATTTCTGTGTGAGAATCAGTATACGAGCTAAGCACAGTCGCCGTTTTGGGTTCAAATGCTATGAGGTCAGTCGGAAGAACTTCTCTTGCCGTGCTCCATTTACGGACCTTGCTTCGAACATACCAACTTACATCTCTCTGATATTACTTCCTGTAGCTAGGAATCATACATGCGAAACTCTCTGCATATTCCCTATTCATGGGTCTATAATATTTAGCGTCCCTGGTAGAACAGTGTGTATAGCGTACACGTGTTTTTGGTGAAATTTTAATTATTTATTATACTCATTGAGGAATGACGAAAGTAAGAAAAGTAAAACGTAGAAAGAAGTTTCGAGTAAATGTAAACCGTAAAAGATTGCGGAATAAGTTGCGAAAATTACCAGCAATAGGATGGTAAGTTATTTTAACCTCTAACTTGATAACTATTCTGTATAAGTATTTAAAACGCAAGAACTAATTACTGAAATTGTTTTCCCTATTCTTTCAAGTGCGGAAATAAAGGAAGTCTGGGAAGTGAAAAAATCAACACGAAGTAATTTAGGCGAAATGGGCTTGGCGTATAATCCAAATGAAATATTAAAGATACCCAATACAAAACGTGAACTCATAAACAGTGTCAAAGATAAATTTAGAGATACAGAGCATGATGAAGATGATGACGAAGAAGTCAAGAAGGGTGTACCTGCAAAGATTCATATTGCAGAGAAACTTGAGTCCGAAGCAAAAGCTCCTAGGGTATGCTTGTTTAAATTGCCCAAAAATGAAGTTCAGTTTGCCACGTATATGATGGATAAGTATGGTGATGACTATAAGGTAACTTAACTGATTTATAAATATTCCAAATATCCCTTACATATCTGTATATTTTTTTAAAATTTGTACAAATCGTTTGTATAGGCAATGGTGAGAGATCGGAAAAATTACTACCAATTGACTTGGCGCCAAATACGATCAAAAATAAATAGATTTAAAGGCATTCCTGAGCAGTATGCTGAGTATCTATTGAAAAAGGGTGAAATAGTCTTGGATGATCCTGAGCCTTTGGAAGAAACCAGACGAAAAATTGCAAAAGAAAATATTCAGAAGCATTGTATTCCAAAAAAACCAAAACAGAAAGCAAAACAACCTCTCTGGGAAGTAGAATCTATCAATAACGTTGATATAGACCATAATATCGAACAACCTGAGGAACTCCAATGTGAAAACCATCTAGCAACGCAAAGTATCATTGCAGATGACATTCAAAATGGTTCACAGAAGAAATTAAAGTTATTCCCAGACGATGAATCTGATAACGAGAATGAAAGCGGATTGAGTAGGAAGTCAAAGTCAGAGAATATCACCACTGAAAGTATAGTAAAGAAACGTAAAGCAAAGGACGGCGTCAGTACTGATAAAGCACAGAATAAAAAATCCAAAAATAATAAGCGAGTGGGAAGCTTAAAAAAAATGTCTTCTAGCGACAGCGACACTGAAGAGGAATTTGAAGGTGACGATGATGAAACGGGATTCGTGGATTTAAGTGACATGAGTGAAGAAGGTTTGTCGGATGATGATATTTTGGACGATGGTGAATTCGTTACAGACAGTAACGAGGAGAGCGATTAACATTGAAGAAAAATATTTTGTAATCCAATCCGTATACGGGTATTTTGGAAATATTGTAAATATGTTGACTTGCATAAAAAACATTATTACCATCACTATAACTTTTATTTTGTACAAATTTAACCTTGGGCAATATTATACTTAAGAAAATGCGTACATAGCCGTAACTTTTTAAAGAAATTTTAATCTATTGAAATAGTAACATTACAATGATATGGCACCATTTTCTAAATTTAAATTACCATAGAGGAAAACAATTAAATTGTACTGTGTGTTTGAAGCTTTTGCGAAAAATTTTACAACCGGGCTCTAATATACATATGTTCGCTAAAATACGCTCGAAAAGTTTGTGTCAGGATAAAAAAATCTATTGCTGGCGATATATCCGTAATGCTTATAAAATAGTAGAAAATCGAGTAATACTGGTTATTAGAAAAAGGAGAAAATTAAAAAAAATTACAGCAACTCAACAAGATAACAGACGACATTCGTGTTTCAACTGGATTACCCTGCCTTATTCGATAGTATTAATAAATCTAGTGTCTTAGAAGGATGTAGTAAATTTTTCATGCACAATTTTCACGAATTTTCTAGAAATATTTCTCTATCCTCGATTTTACTGCCTCACAAAAAAACACCAATAAGTCACTTAATAATTCTTTCATCTCTTTCACAATATATTAGTGGAATACCCTCTGTCCTTTCCAGTGGAGTTAAACTGTATTATGATATTAGAACTAGTTTAGGATGAAACAGCCATCGCGAATATTTTCTTCCTTACAATGTCAACTGATGGATGATGCCAGCTGTGCTCAGTCACATCCTGGGGAAGTTCTGGTAATGGACGAGTCTGACAACCGATCACTTCAATCTTGTGTTTATTGGCAGGAATACTACGTAAATCGAGTGCTTCTTTGACCTGATCAGGTCTCAAAGCATTTGGAGAATCCTAGAAAAATTTATTATTGAACATATAATGGTACCTTCAGTCTATCCGAGTATTAAAAATATTCGAAATTTATATATTGAATGAAATAAAATACAAGGTTATCAGTACTACAATCTGTTGGAAAGGAGTATGAAAGTATGTACAGCAGAAGAAAGATTGCTTGTGACATTACCTGTTTATTTGCAACCACCAGAATTGGTACAGTATCCATTCTAGAATCTCCCAACAGCTGCTTTAGTGCAGAAACCGCAACTGATAGTTTATTCGTATTAGACGCATCCACCATAAATACCAAAAGATCTGTGTCTTGAAGAAAGTTACTCCAATACTTTCTTGTATCTTCTGCACCCCCAACTATGAGTGAATAACAAACCATAATGGAGATAATGATATAAAATCATGTCAAGTCGAAGAATAGCATAGAATAACATACTTTCCCAAATATCAAAGACATAGGGTCCATTCTGTAATCTGAAGACACGGAAACCATGAGTCGATGCTGTAGGAACAATGTACGAAGTCCCATTAGCAGCTGCAATTGCTTGATTCATTACCGATGTCTTTCCTGCACCATCCAAACCCAATAGGAGTACCCTTCTCTCATTGCTGTCATCGATCTAAATAATTACCAAATTGAAGACTACTTAATCTTTCAGACTGACAACACAAGGTAGTTATTTGAAGAGGAAACAAGCACATCAGGATAACTAATCAAAATGCAGCAAGCCTTAAATTCTAGCAAACAAAATATACCTAAAGAAACAAGACCTTAACAGATATCAACAAAGCCCCAAATGTAATATAGCAATGGACATCATATCAGTTTAACGGGATCGATGGTAAAGTTAATAGTTCCTTGTACGAATAAAAAGTACACAGAAATTACACATACAGTAAATAAAAAGAGTAACAGCCATTATAGAAAATCATTAAAGCAACATCTCAAAATTCCACCAGTCAGAAACAATGCATGAGTCAATTAAAAAAAATAACAAAAGAATAATTAACACCCTAGGTCAAAAGTACAGGTAATACTCAGAATAACCAAAAAAGGTAAAGCATAAAGTTACATAAGGTTTGTTGAAAATTCAAAGATTCTAACCTTGGAAACTTCTTCAAAACCTTCATCAATCGACTTGAGCTCTCTTCTTCTCCAATATCGATAGGCAACGTAAGCACCGATGCAAGCACAGCCAACGCAAAAGATAGTCTTCTTGCCGTAGCGTGACACGCTCACGACCATTTTTCTTTAGCCTCTTCTTTAGCCTCTCACGAATGTATTCGTAAAGGGAAAGTACTGTTTTCCCTTATTTGTTTAATTCCGCGTGACAGACAACACGCGCAGTCGCCTAGTGTCTTCTTGACATGTGCGATTAGTGTTCAATGCGCAGGCTGCTGCGATTAACATTCTCCCATTACTCAACCTTTACATGTGGCGATGTGGCCAGCTTCGTATGTAACAGTAGAGGTAACAGTAAGTATAACTCAAATTGCGACACACAACACTCCATTCTCTACTTGGAAGAAATAATGTCTATATTCAATTCAAATAACCTTCGTTCCTTGCTTTCATTTTGATCATCGTGTGCACGAATTCACAGTTGTGTTAAACGCATTTACTGTACACTTCGATCACGACATTTTTAGCTGCTCTATAATAATTCAAGTTAAATGTAAGATTCCATTTATATATTTATCATGACTCACTATTTAGCGCATTAATTTTAATTAAGTCTTCATACAGAGAAAATTACGCAAGACCCTTAAAATACTATGCAGTATTTATACATGTCTCTCATCTCCATCATTACAATGGTAAGGGACAAAGGGACGAAGGGTTAAATCCGATTTTCCATGTAACCCTTTCATCCTCCAGAGTATTAGACTCAAACGGACACTGATTGGCGATTCAGTAACTAATGGTAAGATATTAGAAATTCAAAGATAAATCCTTCGTTAGTTTAACAGAAATTATTTAAAATGTATTTCCTTCTGTAAACTACGTCATTATACTCTAAAACATAGTTTGTTCTTCGTGACGAATAACTGATAAAAATGGAGTTCAAAAGAACTGCAAGTGTCGACACGATTCTTGCAAGGTTAGGGTCGCGTGTCGTCGGTCGCTAATCTGTCTAATCTGCCCCAAATTAAATAGTTGCAATTCTTTTCCACCCTTCCGACCTTTCTACGGTATTTAAGTGGGAGGACCCACTTGACTGGGGTATGGCTAGTGGATCATGACAAGGGGGATGATGCTCGAGGACATCGCTACAACGGGCTACTAGCTATATATAATCCCTCTAACTGGCTACTAACATATTTGCGACGCTTAGGTGCCTCGGGCATAGGCGCAGTTACTCCTATTATCAAAATTACCAACATCTTAAGTACTCAATATAACGCAAATTGCGGAACATCAATAATATTTAATAACCATACAAAAAAAATATTTCTAATCATTTAAGAAATTTTAATAGAAAATTATCCTCACGAATCTTTTTTATTCGGCATTGTTTTCATAAACGTAACATTCGCTGTCCTAGTAAATATGGCGATACAAGAGCAACGGTTATTCTCCACAAGAAGACCTTTGCTTTTGCAATATTGAATTCTACCAGCTAAAATTGAAATGCAAAACTTTTCACTTGGCAAAATTTAATCTGTTACGTGAAAATTGTATCGTATCCTACGCTACTGTTGCCTGACAATATCGGCCCGTCCTCTCGTCGCTTTTTGATTCTCCCCGTTCTCCAACTCCTGTACCACCCCTAGACTGGGGATAGGGCTGACTTTCAATACCCTGTTTGATGTTATGAATGCGTTCAACGCAACTACAACGACCCCTTATCTATGCTGCAAGTGGTTATACTTTTTATGCTGTGTATCGCTGATACGATTAGCAACAGAAACAAACCAACAATTTCATTTCCATTGTACGACGCCCTAAAATATACCAAAAGCAATTCTTATGAATAGCAGATACGAAAAAGCAAAAGAAGAAACAATATTGTCTCATGCATGTTACGTACAAATTCATCTATAAATAAGAATACCAGTCTATTTGACATAATACATTTTCCGGGTATTCCCAACCCTCCGTAACAGGGGTAGAGCGAGAATCCATCATTATTGAAATGAATTTTATGAGCATATCAGTGATTAGCAGATTTATCATGCTGGGGAAGAACGGTGCAGGTGCAGATGCAGGTGCGGTTTCACGGACTAATGCATCTGCGTCTAATCGTAGTAAAAATATTTATTCGTCCCTCACACTGATTCTCAGTACCATTGTTCTGCATCCCTTGCGAAAGTGATAAATTGTCAAAGCGGTGTCAAAAACAGGACAAATTGTGTCACGTGTTGGTCCACCACTTTCATTTATCATACATAAATCCCATGCGGACAAAGTAATAACAAGTGTCTCGTAAATTATTCAAAATTAAAAATAATATCAAAATGTACGTCGCATCACGCATTAAAATATTTCAATATATTTTTATTCAGATTACACTGATAGAGTCCGACATTTTTTTTTTCAATATAAAGTTGTCGTTTGGAAATTGCAATAAAACTTATCGCAATGACTGTTCAGCTCGCAAAACCTGTCGTCGTAAAGATGGCAAAGTAATCAGCTAAAATCATTAACAATGTCCTAGTCTTAATTTCATTCATAAAAACGTGACAAAATGGTCCAGGTCTAATTTCGTTTTCGTATATTTAACCAAGCTCCCTTTAGACCATATGCCACTGCCAAGGGGTGGTTGTCGAGACATTCTCAACCCTTGAACCCTTAGTTACCTTTTAATTATCGTAACACTTGATAATCCAGTCGTTTCTACAGGGTGTAAAATTGGTGCTTAGAATTTTCAATAATTCTTCTAGTCTCATTCTTCAATTTTCTTTATTTCAATATTTACCATGGTTTTACTGCGAAAATCGGAAATTCATGAAAATTCTTCTCAACTGAATTCTCTTCCAGCATCCATAGTCATGCAGAAATATATTGCTGCACATATGTAAGCATATAGGTAAACGTATGTAAACGCACGGCTGTTACGAATTTCAAGGGAGTCCTCGTTTGATATAAAGCATACAGAATGCTGCTCGCATATTTCTGACCAAGGAATGCCAAACTAGTTTCCTTTGATCGTAGCCGCAAATCTACGTCATACTACATAGATTCTTACCCTAAGTACATTTTATTATTAAGAAATCGTTTTTCGCGAAAATTCAAAAGTCGTACCTTATAATTTCAAAAATATCACTGCCAGCAATACTACACTTGTATATCCTTGTGATAACAATTTCAATCCATTGTTCAATGATTTAATTGAATTCTCTCAGGAACATTTCCATCTTCCTTTAGATCAGAGTAATTTCAGCAAAGACTCAAGTATCTCGTAATTAGCGAGGCGGATTAAACGGTGGCCACAATCGCAAGATACACGTATTAATTTCTACGCACCCAGATGCGTTGTATATTCTCCATGTCCATGTATATTCTCACTGTGTATATATATATATATATATATATATATATACCACATTGTATACACAGTGGGGAAGTTTTAATATCTGCGAGCGATAAACAAAGTGGCATACAAACGAAGTGGTCAGAAGTGAGTGGTAATAAAATTTTGATTTCTTCCATACCGAGTATTGTTCCAGCCAGTTACGGAAGGTAAAAAAAAAAAAAACACGAAAATATTGTGCAACAAACCGAAACGAATTTTTCGTAAATTTCAAATGAAAATTCAAACAGACTTATTGGATAGGAGCAAAAGGAACAGCCGGTACAAAAAAAAGCCATCGTCTCATTTGATTCTAATGGGAAAACGAATTTTTCATGAATCAGATCAGTTTCGTTTCAAAGAATCACGTACGACTCTCCATTGTAGGATGCTGCAAGGTAAATTCCGATAAAAAAAAAGTAGGGAAAAATAAAATTTTTTTACATATCAAAGAATCACGGAAGACGTGATATCCCTGAAGAGTCCTACTGGTTGTCAGGTTAGGCTGTAAACAGAGAAGGATGAAGCATGCGATAAGAGCGTTAAAGGAACAGCGAGGAGAAGAGAGGTACCTGCCACAGTGAGGGTGATAAGGGAGGCTACAGGGGTTAGTACAGGGTGCAGGATATAAGGGAAGAGAGGATGAGACCCCACAAAGGCAGTGGGGCTCTTTTGATTCGCGAGCTAATTGGAATGCCGCGGATGCCAACAGCGATGAGCTAGGGGTTGGTGTACGAGCTGCACAGCCAGGGGTGCCAGTGGAGGCTTCGGGGTTACCCGGGGCGGAGCTTATTTCTCCTAGGGGTGTAGCTTGCGATATGAAAGCTCATTTTATACTGTGACTTTTAAGCTATGTGTTTACGTGCCTGGGTAACCTCAGACAGATTTCGTACCTACGTAGAAGCCTTGACAATTGTTCACACTCCAATTCCGCCATGTTGCGGGACATTAATGGACCCGATAACGAGGGTAATGATGGTTCGATAAGTAGTTAGCTAATACACGTGGAATTCCGTGGAATTACAACGTCACTATAATGACGTGACTTTCACGCTAGAGTGAAATCAGTGGTCGTGCTTATGGAATATGCAATTGAAAATTGTTGGATGTTATGATTATTACAAGGAAACTTGTGGCATTTGATTTTTACGTAAAATTAAAAAAAAAAATCGTTATCCCGATCACTAATTTTTGACTCTGGAGACATTTTTTTACATGGTCTTTGACGCGACCTCGAATAATTTATCATCCTTGACAAGAGGGGTGAAATGACGAGAAAGTAGCCATTTTGTAAAAACGTTTCCTATATACGTATATATGCATATATACAATACTATATATGTACTGTATATATATATATATATGATATTATTAATTATATCGTGATACTTTTGAAATTTTCAATCGTATTCAGTGATATATTGTTGTTGTTAACAATAAATAATATTCCGCTATATTTTGTTTGTGCCGTAATAGAATAAAGACATTAAGTTTAATTGCACAAAGCTAAGTGACGCGGTGGCTGGACTGCGGGAAGGATGAGAGAGAATGAGAGACAGGGAGGGAGGGAGGGAGGGAGAGAATGGGCGAGCGAGCGGAGAGAGAGAGAAAGAAATCTCGTGATATTAATATTTAAACAAAAGCTTGTGGTGTGAGAACTTTTGCCTTTGTAGGCCGGCAGCCATACTGTGGGTCCGTGTAAAAAGCTCCGACTCCCTCCTGCTCCCATTTGCTGCCCTCTTTTGCAGTCTCATACCAACCCCTGACATCCCTCTTACCATTCTCGTCCTTCTGTGAACCACCCTCCTCTTTTACTCCTGTACTTTCCGAGTCCACCTACCTATCAGAACCTCGGACCGGGTGTGCTAGGGGAGACCATCTCGTTATACGGAAAAATCAATCCTTTGCAACGAAAGCTTGCGAAAAAATCCGAGCTCTCACTGTGCCTTAGAATTTCATTAGGGTTCCTCTTTATCGACCGTTCCTTCGATATGGACGCTTTGATAAATATTAACGATTTTTAATTTTTTTTTTCTTTTTTACAAAATTTAAATTTCTTTTTGAAACAACTGGTTATGGGATTCTTGAGACATTTCTTTGGTTATCAAATAAGTAAATCGTCATTTCAATGTACAGACTCGAGAGTTTATTCTCCGCGATAACTACGCGTGTGTATATTATGTATAAGTATATTGCTATCACGTATATACAATGAATTTTCACATAACATTCCCACGAATGTTTTACTGCGTGTCGAGTGTTCTTTTTTTTTTTATTGGCAACATGGTTATAGGTCTGGACGAATAATATAAAAACAGACGAACGAAGAATGCAGTTGATAAATATTAGGGTGCGATAGCGCATTTTCGAATTGTTCCTTATGTACACGATGATAATTTTGAATTCATCATTTTCTCTTGGCAATTATTTTTATCGGATACAACACGTGCTCACTTTATGATATACTTGTGCGACTTTGAGACTTACAAAAATATATATTACACGTAATGGGATCGCGATCGACGTTAATCAAGACCACCTTTTTTTTTCAAATTTTTTCATTCTTATCTCCACATTTTTTCTCGATCGTTGGATTCATTTTTGACGATTTCTCCACAATCAGATATAATCGTCTTAACTGCCAGCTATTGATCTTCAGTGATTGTAATGAGTCCTTGAAGGATCGCGAGCTGTCTGAAGGGAATGTCTAGTTCTTTCTCGAAGAACCGTACCACGTTCTCTGGAATGCCTGGATGACCCAGGCGCGTATCCCAATGTATTTTGATCCACGATCTGTCCATCATCGATCTGCGTCTCGTAACGAGGTGATCTAATATTTCTCGATCTTCGTGGTTTCATCGAATACAGTGGTAATGGGGATCGCGATGCCTCGTAAGGTAATCTCAAGTCGGTCATATTGTATCTTGTGGCGCAGTGGCCACAGATATTCAATTCCCTTGCTTCGCCATCGTTTCCTGAAATTTGTATGATATAATTTTAAAAAAAATTGAATTTTTATTCTTATTTATTCACAAAATTATTAACACGTAAGAAACATACCGACTGGTCCCTTAACTGTGAAGCCTCTGTTATCTTGCAACCGGCAGTCAGTTTTCCTTCCAGAAGGCATTGCTATCTTGGTTACAGCAGGATTAGCTGATTCACCACAAACGTAACACTTTTTTATGTGACAATTTATCAGCTCGGCTTCCCTCAAAGATTCTAGGTCTGCTCTTGTTGTATGAGATCTACGATTTTGTTGAGCTTGCGGTGAGGTCGGTCTGATCACTTTGTATCGATTGGTATATTCACTGGGCTGTGCACGAGGCTGTGTTGTTTGTTGTAGTAGCGATGGCCGCCTTGAAGATTTACGCGGCGATAAGGGTGGCGTCGGTGGCGTCGGTGGGGTCGTAACGTCTTCTTCCGACGCCAAGTCTGCAACGTCTCCGTATGACGTCTCGTGCATGTTTGTACGACGACATCTTAACATCGTCGAAGTATCATGTATAAGTAAACAGAGACAAGAAAAATTCAATTATTATTGTACCTTGGCTGCATTTCTTTTTGTTGCAATTTGTGAATACATTGTTGTTGTTGAAGCCTTCGAGCCTCCTGTTGTGCTCGGTGTTGTAATTCTGCATGAACTCTGCATCGCATCCGACGGTGCATTTCGGGTAACGTGTCTGATTCTTCATCGACCTCATCATCAGCTTCTTGTTCCTCGTAATCTTTTTCGTTGTACACGTAATTATCTTCGCGATCATCATCCCCTGAAATAGTAAAATAATATTTTTTATCTAGATTCATGTTTTTGACTTTTATTATTTTTATTTTTTATTCTTTTTCTTTTACCTTGCGCAACCACGTCATCCTCGGGATTGTCATCAGCTGATATTTCTAAATCGTCATCATCGTACTTTAAATCGTCACCGTCATTCAAATTTGTCTTATAACGATTTTTTCTAGCAATTGCTATGTTGTTTGCCAGAAGTTTGTTTCTTGTGCTCTTTATACCCGTTTCGTCGCGATACGCTTGATCAGAGATTTGCTGGGTATATTTTGGCGGCAAAGTGCTTGTTTGAATTCTTTTGTATTGCTTGTATGGCTTGTAGGAATTTGTTGTGGTGTAACTCGCTATGGGATCCACTACGTTATAATCGTATTTCCTGAATGAGAAATTGACAAAGATTTTTTTATAAATGATAGAAAATATTTATCTATAATTTTTTTAAAATAAATATTCACCTTTCACCGTGAGGGTGAGTTATATGGGGTTTTCTTTGGGTGTGTTTCCAGTATGCGTCGGCAGCACCTCCACCATTCGTCGGGGATCTCGCTGACCATGATGGAAGATGTGAAGCCATGTATTTTGATTTTCGCAACTTATTCGCTTGTAAATTCTCAAGGTCTGTTGTTTCCATATTTTTTTTTATATCAATGATAACTTTTTGGGACTGTTTATTTAAGGTATTTCTATGTTCAAAAGTATCTTAGTGAAATGCGCGATGTCTTTGGAAGAATCGTACATTCATAATTTGCGACACACAGATAGTTTTTAATAGATTTTTTGAAAATTTTCAAAAATCATATCGATCGAAATTTTCACATCAATTGATTTTGGGCTTAATCAATTCTCAGGAGTATCCAAATCTGTAGTAACACGTAGAGTCGCAGAACTCGTGCAGTTCGGAATTGTCAAAGTTTTTGTCGTTGTTAAAGTACCGTTTAGCTGCTCGCTGAGTACGAAAAGATCTTTTCCAAAATGCCTCGTATCCTTGATCAAATCTATATTTCAGGCTTGTATAAAAATGCTCGAGACACATTGGTCGTTCTTTTTGGTCCTTTTGAAAGAAATTCTTTCACGATTATGAACGAGCAATGTTCTGTTATTTTATATATTTTTCCAACACAGTGTTTTTCAAATCGAAAGAACCAATTATCCTCGTTTTCGATTTTCCTCTTTCCGTCGTAAATATCTTTTTTTTTCTCGAAAAATGAATAATATTTAATATCCGCAAATTAAAAAAAAGTCTTATACGGATACCAGGCCTTTCCAAGTATAGTTACTGTACACGATCCAAAAATAAATAATCAAAAAAACATTTTACAAAATGATTCTCAGATAATCATAACCTGTTCAGAAACCAGCTGAGCAAAAAAATGTTGCACTGAACATTTAATAGTTCCTAAGAGAAGTTGCAGAATTAATATGAAAGTTCATCCAACGAATGAGAGTTTCAATAATCGGGGTGAATTTCTAGGGTTGATTCGGGGTTATTCACCACTCTCCAGTCTCGTCACAATCCTCGTGCTCGAGGGATGAAAGTGATCGCTGATGTATTTCGCGCAGTTGCTGACTCTGTTGCTCGTGATGATGCTTGCGCCACTTTATTCGCCGATTTTGAAACCAGACCTTAACCTGGGCCTCGGTGAGTCTCAGGGCGTGGGCCAAGTACTGCCTCTCAGGTCCAACCATGTATTGCTGCCTTGCAAACTCACCCTCAAGTTTCTCGAGTTGCTCTGCCGTGAAAATTGTTCGAACCCTTTTTGATTTTCCACCACCGTTACTTCTGTTATCACCTCCACCTCCACCACCTCCTGGACCAGTTAAACTTGTACTCGAGGAACCGTTCTTTGCTGAACTTTCTAAACCTGCAATTACATTGTCATATTCAGGACTTCAAAGTGTCCAGCCTACAATAGTTTTAATTAGACCGGAATCATTTTCAAGATACTTGATTTTTGAATTTTGACAAGAAATTAGGAAAGAATTTAATATTTTTTGTTGTATTTATTATTGGCTTTGTAGCTACTTCAAAAAAATTGTATGTCAACCTTAAGCATCAGCAAGATTCGGAATGTCTTGTGGGAAATGCGATACTTCTGATGCTTCCTTATGTACGAAGTAAAACTGAAATTTATCAAAATTCCACCTTTCAATACAGAGGCTATAAAGACAGCAAAATGACAACTTCGTAGACTTTCATTTGTAAAAAATTTATTTCTTTCGAGTCGATCGAATTGTTTTAATACCATCGATGCAATTTTTATTCATTTCTCTTTTTTTTAGCAAATTTTCCTATAATAAACTTTCGACTTTAGTATACACATATAAGTAATACACAGCTTACTGTACCTTGATGTTTGCGAAATTGTTGTTGCTGACCCCGCTGATGTTTCTCCCGGGGATTATTTTTGTGTCCAAGAATATAGTCAATAGTAAATGATTTGGGTTGTTGCTGTTGTTGTTGCTGCTGCGAGTGTTGCATGTGCGTGATGATGGAGGGCGGAAGCTGCGTTACCAAATTCTGAGGAGATCGTTCAGTCTTGGCTAAATGCGATCTTCTCATACCCTCCAGAGTGATGGTCTCGAGATCAGGACTTCTTGGCTGAATTTGAAAATTCCGGAAGTAGTTGGATTCCAACACGGAAGGAGCATCGAGCAATGCATTTGGAGGGATTCGGTCCAGGGCAATATTTCCAATATGAGAATCCCGCATTCGATCTAAATACATATTGAACTCGTTTATTCGATCTATAGATAAATTATTCTTCAGCATCCCAAGACCTTTGATCTCTCTGTCTGTCGTAATTCCTGGACCCTTGGTCCTGTCCAGGGACGTCTGGAAGGATTTTTGTCGACCATCTCGTGTGAAATTAAACAGGATACCCGCTGCAGTGGAATCCTTTGCCTTGCAGAGAGATTCCAAAAATGAGTCAGCATCACTTGATCGGTCCATAGGATAATTTGGTGGATCCTTTGATTTTGTTATAGGTAACGTAAAGTCCTTGGATTTCTCTAACGATACAGAATGATCTCTATTTCTCTCCCCGGGGAATCCATCAAACATCATACTTTGCTGTCTGCAAGTCTCAAGCGGAAAATTAAAATCCTTAGACTCGATAATTGGCTCGTCTTTGATTTTCTCCAGAGATAAATTCAGTTCCTTAATTCTGTCATAATCCTGGAAACCGTTCACCTTAAATTCCGAATGACTGTTCTCGCTCCTATCAGACAGATCTTCCATGACTACGTGACCCGTCGGATCATTCGTTTGCATCTTACCGTAAAATTTTTTTGAAAATTTTCTCCCAAAATCTCTGATAAAATTTTTTTCCAAATCTATTCACACTTTGGATTTCACTGTCAACACACTAACGATCGCGAAAAATGACCTTAGAATTAAAAAAGTCCATAAACTCAAAAGCACAAATTCTCAAAAGAGTCCTTTCCACTAATCACACTCACTGTTAGTCACATCTTTCCAAAAAATTCCAAGAAATCTCAAATCAAAACCTCCGAAATTGTCCCTTTTTTTAAATAGAGCTTTAAGCACGCATATTTAACCACTCAAAACAAATATTTATCCAGTAATCCAAAACCTGGTCCAATAAACAAGAAAACTTTTTACAAAATCAAATTCCTTAGCCGTCCACCCAAAAGGCACAACACCCCCGATAAGAATGTTGAAAATCCTAGATGCAAGCTCAGTCAGCATCAGCACAGAGGATCATGAAAATACTGAGTGCTTTTGAAAGTAGAAGCTTTTGCGAATAATGATGTCAGCGCAGATCACTGGTAACACTAGTCGGGACTAAGGATATCCGGCTAATGATCCCGTACGTGACGGGGTATTTACCCCCAGCATCCCCCAATCAGTCGGCCGCGTTCACCTCTGCAACCCCCAAATGGACCGCATAATCCAGCGGTCAATATTTTTCCGTCGATGGGAACGGAGCAGCACGTTCATTGGCCAACATAGAGGGTGAACCACGCCTCTTGGATTCTCATGGGGCTTATTTGCGGGGAGTCTCTTACCTTTTCGCCCCACCCTTTGCAACCCATTAATAAGCTTTCGTAGAGAGCAATATAGCTGGGCTCACCCGGCTCCTCGGCAATGATGTCATCTGCGTCTAAGACGCTCTGGTAATTAGGTACCGACTAATGATGATGAGGTTATTTAATCCTGGCCTCTGCTTTTTTGCAACCCTTGTTTTCCTCGTGACCTAATCGCGCCTTAGTACCAACCAATCTGGTTGCGCTAAATTGGATCTGTACAATTTACTAAACACATCCAATCAAAATTGGCTAATAAAAATAATTAAACTCGATTTAAAGAATTAAAGAAAATTTTAATTAAACACCCCTATATCCACTGACGTGACACGTGAAATTCTAAGGGATCGCTCAGAAATTTTTCATAAATAAAACGTGAATTTTCAATATTATTTTATTTATTCTCATCTATTAAGCATCGATCGATTTTATTGATTTGGAGCTATCGGCGCACCGTGCGATGTACTTCAATCTGTTTACTGTAATTTGTCCAATTGCTTTCTTCTTTGGCAAAAGTTTATCACCAACCGCCAATCTCTCATTAGCCGTTGATGGACGTGTAGGAATTTCAGTACCGCGGAAAACCTCTAAGGAGCTTACGGGGAGGGTCAAGAGCTTAATTATTTCCACACAGCTTCTGTTAACCTGTTATAAAAGCACGTTTGACATCAAAATTTTCAGGCGTCTCTAAATCTTTAATAAAATCGGTAGCTACGATTTTCATATCGTTCATTAATTTTCAACCACTAAACTATCGCAGGTGCTCCAACTGTAACAGATAAATTAGTGAAGGTAATAACCCGTTAAACTATCAAAGTACGAAGACCATTATGAACTTCGTATTAAGCTATAAATTCCAAATATAGTGAAAAGTTGGTAGCAGAATAGTCCCTAAAATCAATAGTAACCGTGGAAATTTAGTTTCTCTATAAATAACGTAAAATTATGTAAACGTAAGATGATTTTCCATCAATAGTAAGTTTGTTGAACTTGAAGATATTTTTTGTCAGAGAAATATTGTCGCGTCAGATTTTCATGAATTTTTTTGGAAAAATAATATTTCACGAGTATTAGGGGTTGGAGTCGAGCGAGGAATTGATAGAGGGGAGTCAGAGGGAGAATACAGAACTCGGAGTTATTACAGTCACACTGTATTCAGTCTGAGTAATTATTAGCTTTCCAGTAAGAAGCTCAGAGTCGGATAGATCCGTGTCTGGGGATGCTGGTGGGGATGAAAGCGCGAAGAGATCAGCAACGCCAAGTGGATCTAGGGGAATGGCGTAACGGGGGGGACAAATGTTTAAATTAAATAGGGGACTGGGAGGACGAAAGAATTTCTATTGAAGCTCAATACCAAACCTCCCTTCCCTTATCCCTGTAACAGGGGTACAAATGACTTGCGAGTCACCCTTATTACAGAGTTGGATTTATCACCGAAATTTCGGCAAGTATTTTACTCGGATAATTGCTACGCTTTATAAGACACCCCTTACGCCTGATATATATAAGACAAATATGGCCGCGACCTTTTATTCGCCTTACGGAATTTCGTATAAGGGATGTTTCTGTTACCATGCCAATATAATTAATCCCGAGGACTGTTGACGAATTTTTATTATTTTTACGGTCAATTGTATTTCTCGTTAAATTAAAAAAAAATTAAGTCCAATCTGACTCCATACCAGTATACATATTCCACATGTGCTTCGATCTGATCGAAAATCAATAATTTTCAGTGCACCTGATGCAGGCAACACTGATAACGGATATTTGAATGCAAAGTTCAATAGCAAAAGGATGCATGGGAATACGAATCTCTTTCAAAATTAATTCAATCGAATTGAACTCTGCCTTTATATTGGTATATATGGAGATAGGTATTTGTTTATGTAAAATGCATATTGTACATATGTGAAGATCTTATGGCAAACGTATGCTGCTTAGTTAGGTTGGTACGTGGGTAGCCATATATGTCTATATATATTTACGTCTACAGCTTTATCTCCTAGCTTGAAGTTTTGCTTCCCCCGCTTCTCCCATGTCCCAACCTCATAACCTCATCCTGCATTCTACTGCCTTATCCCTGGATTTCATTCCATATGCGATATTAAACCTGGGGCAATTAGCCGTAGATTCGCGAGGGTGGACGGCGATTGGTGGTGCGAAGAGGGAAACGAGGGTTGGTGGGGTTGTCTTTGATATGATTGGTTGTCTGTAGCTTTATCCAGGATACAGCCACACCCCTGTACATCTCAATCCACCCCCGTAGTCTGTGAGCTTTGTATTTGTTGTTCCTTCGTATTGTACTGTCTAGATATAGTATCATTTTGCATTTTAGGGGTGGATCGTCACGATTTTTTTCAACTTATTCCAAATTATCTACAAGTTGACGAATTGGAAAAATATTGGGTTGTTATTTTAGAATTTTCAAGTATTTTATTTATGTTTCTATGCTGCTATATATGTATACTTGTGTTAAGGGTAATTGCATTCGATGATTATACTTATAAATATTCATGATCGTTTGTACAGTATAATATTATAATTGTTTTGGTATATTAAAATAATTTGCTTGCTCTTTTAAGTATGTATTTTCGAAATTTCATACACGGAATGTTGTAATTTTTAAAGACGTCGAACGATATCGTTAATGATTTTGGTATTTATAAATTTTTCGAAATGATTCAGTCATATATTTTTAAGACCTAATGATATATTTAACATTCAAAAATTATTTTATTATGGGTTTGTGAAAAGAAATTTTTCAAAATTGGAATTAATATTATATAAAATCTCTTGGTTTTGCAGTGCATTAATTACGTAAGCTATGTCAACTTTTGAAGATCCAGAACATTGACTAAATTTGTTACCGACACGTGGGAAACTAATCTGCGAACATACGCAACTTGCTCCCTCTGACCATCTTTCCAGAAGTAGTCCAAAGGTCGCAGCACTGTCGATAAAGTGAATAAATCAATATCAAAGCGTATCATACCCAAAGGACAAAGTACAGGGAATTAATATTTCCTCTCGTTCCATACAGATGGATTTTGCATCAATTACCTTACAATGTACAGAGAATTTGGCAGAAATGTGTCTATTAAAAATTAACAAATTATTCATTTAAATTAATTGTTCAAAACGTATCAATCATTCAAAAACTGATGCTAACAATAACAAAGCAGTCGTAGCCCACAATGATTGCATTTGAGACGTAATTAAATTAATTAAGCATCCCACGTGCATCACACTGTCACAAAAGTTCAACTAGAGTTGAATTAATTTCTCAGTAAAGTTAACACGTAAATGTCCGTACTAACCGCAAATAGTAATTTAATGTACCAATCGTACCAATTTCCGCGAAAGATGTCTGTATTTATTCCTGTTTAACGCGTTAAGCGCGACGTCAGTCCCTAGCGGCTAATAATGAACTTTTCGTTTGGGCGGCGTAAATTCCTAGGACCGGCAGTGTGAAGGTTGCAAAATAAATGTTATAATTTTAATGAAGATTATTCAAACATAAACTTCTGCATTAGCTGCGCTATTCCCGTAGCCCAAACGGACAACGAAACACAATCGTCATCGCGATGTTTGTGTTATCTTCTGTTTACACTCTATAACCGAACACCTCGCCGAGCGATCGCAGCTCTGTGGCGTCTAAGCGGAAAGCAGAGCAAACTCGAGTCTGCGTTCAATGTGTTAAGACCGATAACGTTCGCACACCGCCACAGCCTTATCGCTCCTGACAGGAGTATTATTTTTAGTAAATCAAAGAGGAATCCCCAGGACTCTTAATTTGAAGATCACAAGTGCTTTATCGAACCACAATGACAAACTCGTACGAGCACGTACAGTCAGTAAAGAAAATATTCGAACATTCTAATAATCTTTAATTTGATTTATTTATTATTACTACTAACGCCAACAAAACTAATCTGTTTCTTCTTCGTAAAATATACATGAACAATATGGAGAAAAAAAATGTAATTTCCCAGTCAATTACAGGTAAGTTGAAAAATTCATCGTCGGTACTACAAGTATCATTGTGTCCTTCTTTACCTGCATACAATACAGAGAGAGACACAACCATGCTCGCAGTACTAGCAGCGAATCTCGAAACTTACTCTATGATCTAAGAAACGTAAAGTGCGATTCAAATCTACACGAAATAAATTTTCATCACTGACTCTGACATTGTATAAAATCTAGTGTGCTTTGTGTATGACGTTTATATTCCAGGCACGTGTCTGTTCGTAAACAAACAATGCAAGAGGAAGGATCCTTATTGACAATTCTCTCGAGCATTTTCCGCCAAGCATTGTTCGATTTCATGTACGAGAGAAACGTGCTATGTTATTGCGGTATTCATTGCGCAATCTTAATCATGGTTTGCATCAGGAATATTACTTTCGGGTTAATTGCTACGATTACACCTTAGCAAAATATTCGTGACTATTGTTATCCTTCGATAAAATCCTAATCAAACTAGACACAAAAACGGTTCAATAAACTGCTCTGCTTCGAGAATCCCGTTTAAAAGTCAGTCTCCTGTAGCGTGTTTACCTGATGATAAAATTCAGTGTAAATCAATGACGAAGAGTACTGGAAACCACAGAATCGGTTAAAGGGGAATCACTGCGTCCCGTTCATTCCTCTGGCTTTTATTTCAGTCTTGAATAAAGACTTCTATATATAAACTGTATCACGTTATAGAGGTTAAATTATACGTCGCACCATCGACGATACTTGTCATCCATACACGTCATTGTCACACATAGGAATTATTTTGAAAAACTTCTGACGGTTCTTACCACAGTAATTATAGACGGATCATACCTACGTACTGTGGTCATCAGAAATGCGTCTGAAAGTCCGCCATTATTTCTTTGTTTGAACGAACGTATGACAGAGATAAAAGAAAGTGAAGTACATATTTCGAGGAAGGATTGTAGCATGAAAGAAACGAGGATACATTTTGTTCGATAGTGATTAAGATAAAAAAGATTAAAAAATCATTTAATGGGTAACATATCGATTTGGAATTATCTGCTTTCTTTCGTATTGACTTTTGACTAATTTTATTATCAGTCAGCTCTTACTATGCTTAATACTCCAGTACCTAGAATGCATTTGGAGTATCGTAATCTATTTCCTACATGGCTTCACTGTCTAGTCTGGGAAAACGATTTTGTGATAAATTGAAATGATTAGTGGTTAAAAGTTGAGATTATAACAGGAAGAATAAAATACCAGGGACTCCCACCAGTCTGTAAACAGACCGGTGCGGTACTCATGGTGAACTCCGTTCAGTTTTAGTCTTCAGTGTCCTTTCGAACCAATAGGACGCGTATCCTGTTGTACGGAATATAGAACAATGATAATTGTCTAGTGACCTTGTATAATGATTAGTATTACACAGTGGCATTGGGCAACGATTAATGAGATAAGGGAATAAGAGAAAAACATAACCTACAATCGTACTAAGAAATATGTTGGCTATGGTAGTGAAGCCAGTAGCGAAGAACAGTGAAATCAAAGTGGGCAAGGAAAGTTTGCAAAAGAAAATTAATCCTGACGAAAATACATTGTCGATTATTAATCGCAATTATTCGATAATGACTGACACTACCGTGCAATCTGATATGGAGGATGTGAATTTACGAAGTAAAGTTTTTAACCGTCCTAGAAATTCGAGAGGATCGTCGAATTCATGGAGTTCATACGTGGTAATTCATCCTGAAGAAGTACCGGCTGTTTGGTATCAAGAAAATTGGGAAAGAATCGAAAGGAATCATATAACTGATAGTGTCCAATTGAACAGTGCATCGATAAAGTATTGCAGCCCAAAGCGCGGTTTTAATTGGTATTTCAAAATGAAACATGAGATTCTCAAAAGTATTAAAACCAAAGTTTATCCAGCAGTTGTTACGGGGTAAGTCAAAAAAATTGGATATTAATAATAATAGACAAATTATTAATTAATACAATTCTTTAACCTTGCTTATAGTCACAGGTAAAAATATATTTTAATCACTATTAATTTTTCAATGCACGTACAATTATCATAGACGCGTCACTTTTGTATGTTGTATTCATTAAGCGTCAACTGACAGCATAGCGTTGTCGGTTGTATAAGATCGCCAATTATTGATGGGATTTTTAATTCGATAGTCGAATGATACATGAAATTTTATAATGTTCGTATCGTCATCGTGGACCAAACTAAAGATTAATCAATCAACCACGTGGTTATATGTTTATCGTTACGGAGTTTAAAGACCCCAGGAAATACGAATGGAAAACGAAACACAGGATAGGTTGTCAGGGAAACGCGCAGGTGAGTCACTCCTCATGTGAACTACACGCGCTTGTAGCAATTGTATATACGTTCTTGAAAATCAACGTAGGGCGTCTAATCGCATGCGTAGTTGTTACACGCATGTGCGTAATGGACTTCCTGTGTGCATCGAACCTGAACGTATACCGACTCCACCTCCAACAATTCACTCAGCTGTATACGTAATTACGAAATTCTTTGTTATGAATTTCCCGTCGATTTCTCAAGGGATCGAAGCTCTCTTTGTGTTTGGTATTTTTGTATTAGTAATTATCCAGGGTTAAAATTAAATGTTAGATTTATTATACGTGGCTGTAATGTCCGATATAAGTTCCTATTAAACGTTATGTGAATCGGAGTTGCAATAGCTGAAGAAACAAATGTCATATTTTCTATGTTAACGCTGATACTTGTGATAATTTTAATTGAGGAACAAAACGACTATAAATTATTATCGCTGTAGTCCTTTACGTATCTTCCAAGTGTATATACATGTGCAGTACAGTAAACACGTGGATGTACATGACATCTGTCACGTGTGTCAAAATGGTCAATTGAAAATTTAATGAATTGAATTTTGGATTGAAAATAAATTTTATTTTGAACTAATATTTAGCATGGTGTAATCAATGCTATACTTGTTATAATTGCTAATTAATTAAATTAGATAATGGATATTTGCTGTGTTTCTATAAAATCATTTTTTTTCTTACTTATTCGTCGTATGTCTTTTGAATATGTTGAAACGATTATATACTTTTGCACGGATAATTATGTCGTTACGCAAGAGTAGTGGAAACTGTACGTTTCCTCTCAGTCAGTCGACGACTCTTCAGATCGCAACACCTGCTTTGATAAACCTACGAAAAAAAAGTGTCGCACGGAATAGAAATTTGAGTTATCATTTAGTGCGATTCGTTCGTTTATTCTCTATTTATGATAATTTAGACACCTCGCACTGTTCAGCCTCGAGGAATTTTTATCGATGTACATTCGGCTAGAATCGTAACTGTGACTGATAAAATAGTGATAAGAGAAGGAAGCTGTGTATTGAGAATATTTTCGTGATTTTTCAAACTTTTCTCAATAGATTTGTAACTTGCAAATGTTGTCCAAAAAAAAAGAGATAGTGAAGAGCGAAATAAGTAGATAAGATAATTAGTGGGAGGGGAAAGTATTTGTGGGTTACCCAAAAATTCATACAGTATTGATAACACAGTTGACTTTTTACCATTAAAGAGTTCGATGCGTGAGTTAAATTTGTATAAAATTACTGTGCGGTGAAGAATTTAAATAACTTGGAATATTTAAAAATATTTATTACTTGCTTGACGTGAAATTTTCAAAAGTATTTTAACTCACTGCGACGATAATGTCGTGGGCATTTTGGAAACGTAATCAAAATTCGAAACCTAAATTGACTCTTGACGTTTCTAGTGAAATTGTCGACGAGGTTTCGGCGAAACTTCACGTTTCATTATCGTGTAGTCCCAAGTGAGTATATTTTGTTTTTTCATAGTAGAAGAAAATTTTATAAGACATCGTCAATTTTCTTTACTCTTACTGTATTATATTGTGAGATACCATGTTTTCTCGTATTAACGTATTTTCCGGAACTTGGTCAATGCTGAAACGTCATTTTAATTCAACGATTGAAACATGACAGTTATAATCTATTTGTTCAAATTTACTTGTCTTAAAGTATTTTACATTCAAGTTACGTCGTACGAGACACGTAGGCTGAATCGTTGTACAAATGATTTTTAAGCAAGTCTCTGACAATTCTATTTTTAACTGCAAAATGATACCAGAATGTTTTTATCTACTCGGTATGTAGAAGATAGAAATTTTTCAAACGAAATTGTTGCAAAGTGACCTCACGTCTCGTTCGTGCAAACTTTTCCTAGTTCCTTATACTAAATTCAATAGAAGGAATTCGTTAGCATAAATTGCCATAGTAACCATTATGAAAAATACTCTTTGTCTAGTGTTCCTTTAACAGCAGTTCGTTCATATGTCAACGAAATGAATGAATTCAATGATTGTTTTCGTCATTTTTCCTTGTTCTTGACGAGAATCTTTATTGCACTGTATAGATTTGTTTATTCAACTACATTGTAAACTACGTGTAGTTTCTATTGAAATGCACAGTTTCTTCTTAGGGCAAATTAATACATGGTAACCGGCAATGGTATTACGATAATAACGTTACGTTTAAGTGACTATTTTATTATTTATTTAACAGACGAGTTGATTGCAAAACACAAAGATTTCATTAATTTGGCTTGCGTAACTTTATTAATGTTAATTTTGCGCAATATACATTTTAGGAATACGTAAAAATGTTGAAACAAGTACGTTATCACTAAAGTATACTTCATCGCTTATCTTGAGCTTGGGAATTTTACAGATACATTGCAATATCCTATTAACTTTATATATATATAAATATATTTAATTTTTGTGGCTGGGTTTAATTATTTCTTTCCTGAAAATGCGTCAGGTCTATAATTTGATTTTCGTCGTGCATTTCCAGGATCTGTTTTAAAGACCTGGATTACTTCATTAGACAGATTGGTATTATGTTTCCAATTTCTTAGTATATCAGAACGACGATTGCGCTTGGTAGGACTGTTAATTGTGTCATTAGTGTTCCACACAAAATTTGACTCAAGAAATTCTACGAAGGAAAAAACACTTCTACGGGTACGGAAATTTCCACTGGAAAATTGTACTTCGTCTGTTAATACTTGTTGCTGAAAAAAAAAAAGATGAAAATTATAACTTGCTCCGATATATAATATTTTCATTTTTGGTTAAATTTACCTTAGCTTCGTTACTGTCAAGTAAAGTGCCAATGCATGCTAGCACTTCTACGAGCAGCGTTCCCAATAGTAAACTCTTGGCAATACAGCCCAGTGCGGTATTCTGATGTTTCCATTTTGCTACACTATAATTTTGTACACTTTGCACAAAATTTGCCAGACGTTCTTCTGAAACTGAATTAATTTGCAGGAATTAATTTGCACATTGAAATTATGGCTACGTGATATTTTTTTTTCATACCTTTGCGATTTCTTTTGCTAGATCCAAGTTGCGTAATATAATGATTCAAGTCATACAATTCATCATTAAAATGATTAGACCTTGATGATTTCTGTCGAATTAGTATAGTCGCGTTGTTCGATTGACTTTCAGCATTGACTTGAGCAAGTAAGTTGAAAAACCAATCTAAAACTTGTATCATTTCCAACCAAGATTTGTCCATACTTATTTTGACGGAATCCGAAAAAATTTTTTCCAAGCTCCTCATACATTTGCGGAGCCTACCAATGAAGCGTATCGTTTCTCGAAGAATTCCATTTCGAAAATTATACATATTTTGAGAAACATTTCTAAACTCGTCGCTAGCATTATTATTATGCTTTAGCAACTTTTCCAGCCTGTTTCTCTTACTTTGTCCAGTCTGATAAATCATTGAGAGCTGACACAGCCGATAACATGCTTTTTTGGCAAAATCACTTTTTTCTAAAATCTTAACTAAATCGTCAGCCACCTCATTCAACGTAGGACTTGATTTTAATTCAAAACCTGATAGACCTTTGAATATTAATTGTACCTGTCGATTTACACTTTTTGGAATTTTTATTATGCCGGTACAATTTATACCGTAGAAACCGTCACTATCTTTCGTATCAGTACATGAACTATTCAAATGCTTAATGGATCTTGTCCAATTATTGGATCTGCTCTGAGATTTCTGATCTGAGTCGAACTGATCCACACATTCTTCAAGTCGTTCTATTTCCCGTAAACATCTTTCAAAATCTCTTCTGAACGTGTCAACAGCTACGTGACATATAAATAATGCATAAAATTGTTTATACGTTTTATCCGTTCTTAAAAATCTCGACAAAGGTCGGCTCAAACGATTCTTAATCAACCTCAAAGTGTCTGAGCTAGATCGTCCTGTCAATTTCATAAAAGCAGCACGCAGATCGTAATGCCTTCGATCAGAATTAAGGCAGTCTTGTATATTAAAAATGATATCAATAAATTGTTGAATTTCATAAAAAATATTTTCATAGTTTTTAACTTGATTATTTTTCGTTTGTACTTTCATCATTTTGTAACCATGACGACGGAAGGAATCGATGAAACTTCTAAAGTGACTTGTTGCTATAGAATGAACTTCTTCAACAATTTCACTAATATCTCGCACGATCAGATATCCTTGGCGGATCGTGTGCTCGATAAGGTTTCCGGAATTGGGATTTTTCGATGTTATCAATAATTGTTGCCCCGCACGAGATCCTCTCAATAGTCTCAAATCTTGTGCAATTACGTTTATCTGGTTTCGTATTAATTCACCGATCAGTTTTATTGTACTGTTTGCATTTTCATTGTGCAATGAATATCTTGAAAGTTTTCGTGATGCATTTGTGGGTAAGGATGCTGTTAATGACATCAATAAATTAGTCAATGCAATTTCTGTCAAAGACAGCTTGGGATCAGTAGTGAAGTCGAGATGTAATTTGGTATTGTTGAACATCGATATAAGCTGATCGTCGCCACTTGATGTTTGATTTGGTATTACAAAATTTTGTGATTTTTTGTTTTTATTAGCTTCACCACCATCATTATGTACTTCCGGTTGAGTACCTAGAACTGAAAATATAGAGAATTTTTAATATATTTAGTACACGCACAGCACAATATTACCTGCGTACAACATAATCAAGAACGCTAATAGGTACATTGCAATAGGTTTGCAAAAACTAACTACATTCTAGAGCATTTTGCATTTTATATAGTGAATTCTACCGTGTTCCTTGTCACGCTTTTAACGCTTCCACGGAAGATGGTATCTCACCTTGTAGAATAAAATTTATTGCGCACAAAAAACAGTAATGCTCGTTATACTAAATGCGTCATGACGTAACAACAGAAATGACAGTTAACGACACTGTTTATCGTGACGTAAAAATTCTCAACTATCTCGGTTGACATTAACGATCACACTTTGTGGAAAACTAAAAAATAAAATAATCAAAATTGTCCCGTGGCGTTTTACCATATTAATGATTGTTTACCTGCAAGTATAATGCAGTCACTTTCCGGAAGTAAAGGATATCTTCGTCATCGATTTCTGGCTGACAGATCATCTCCACGCATTGATGATGTCAGCAGCAGACAACAGTAACGACTCTCATCTCGTCTCTATCAGTGAGTCATTCTTATTGCATGACTGATTTGCCTACCAGCAAGAGACTGCTTCGATTATATTTCAGAAGATTAATATTGAATAAGTAAATATCTTAATATTAATTTGACGGCAATAATGTATCGGAATTATGTGGCATAAATTCAAACGATGACTTTAGCATTATTTCCCCACTGGTAAGGCAGATGTAGTTTCCTATGTTTATTGGCCTTCAAGGCTCCTTGCGTACGGTGCTGCTCTCTGGTTGGTATGGGATAAAGGAACTACTCAATATTCTCGCCAGAAATAGACGTACCTACCAGTCGGGAGTGCCGGTGGATATCAGGCTGAATTTACTAGCGTAAAATTACGGCATTGCATTTGTGTTTATTATATTGGGAATTCACGTGTCTTGTCATTCTTTGATTATTCTTATTGATACGTAAATTGTGAATTCCATTCGGTTTAGTTCGCAAGCAGTCGTGACCATCTTGGATTATAACCTAGTGCAAAAAGACATCTTACTACAAGACTATTTATTTCTCGGAGCATCTTGTGTGTTTGCTTGTCATAGGTGCGTGGATTTTTAAGAATACATGTGGCATGTCATTTCCATGTGCGCATGGTGCCATTCAGTTACATAAAGTGTAAGGAATTCGTGTCTATTTCAAGTAACGTCTTGAATAATCGATCTTTTTGAGAATATCTGTCGATTGTGTGAAAGTGGTTACGAAATGTTTTGAGAATATATTCTTCCGTTATCGCTTATACAATTACGCGATTGATTAGGTTTATCATTTACGTTTTGAGAATTCTCAATCGGTCTATGACTTTCTATAAATATTTCAGATACTATCTGAGTATCGTTGAAGATTAATACATCCGACAGGATTTGACATCGATTTATCGATTTCTGATTATTAGATAAATTAAGTATCAAAATGGACGAGGATGCTATGTGGAAGGATTTTTATCATCAAATCGTGGAAAAGAAGGAACAGAAAGAAGAAGAGAAAACTGAACACGATATAAGGTACATAGATACCATGAATCATCTTAATAATAATCGCACTTGATTTATATCCAATAATATTCCTTATACATTACCACACGGTATCTCAATGTGATTTTTTTTATTCGCCCTTTCGATTTTCTTCTACCATTCAAAGTTGTGCATCTTTATCCCCTCGAATAAAGTACAATTCAAACGTGTTGACGTAACTGTAAAGTTATGTATATACACACGAGTTATTAATAGGCGAGTCATGTCTAACTTTCAGAACAAACTATGTTAGGCTTGTTCATTTACATCTGACTAACTGGACACTCTCGTACACATGATGCATTGTATACAGTGCGTTTGAAAATTACAAATTATTTTATTCTCCCCATCATTCGCCTTGCTGCCAATGTCCTAATTAGTATCGAGTTACTCACTCTGAATACTACGTATACAGAAATACCATACTGCAAAATAATGAAGTGTCAGTCCGGTAAGCTTAAAAATAAATTTATTCCCTCATACAGTTGCTTCCTCGATGCACAAACAATCACATCAACGTTGCCATAACATTTGATTATTCGCTACGAATCATCATCGACCAAGTCTGGCATACGTAATGTTGCATCTATATATGTAAGCACTGCTGTGTATATATATTAATAGATTCTTTTATATGAATTTCCCCGAACGATGAAAACGTCATAACTCAAATACGAAAGTGATGAATCTCCATCGGTTAACATTTATCTTATCACGAGATCACCTGAGCATTTTAGTCTATATACCTAAAAACAGACGTGCGTGTATAGAGAAGTTACTCATAGAGATAAGAAATTCCTTAAAATGTCATAACTCAAAATCGCGTGCAATAAATGTGTGTCTAATGAAAAGTGAAAATGAATAATAATTCTATATGATAATAATTTTCACTCAATTTTCTCCAGCGACACTTCGAATCTTCCCGACTCGTTCGCTCTCAATCTCTATTTTTCTAACCTCCGGAGCACGGAAAACTACTTATATGTATAGTAATAGCGTATAAACTGATTAAAGTAATTGACAACGACTCGTATTGTTATTCAACAAGAATCTATGCTGTCTGCATAATAATGGTACTTTTTATTTCTTAAATTGTCTTTCTGGTTAAAGTGTCGCTGACACAGTTAAGACAAATCATTTAGGGATTTTACAGAATGATTTCATCTTTGAGCAATCATGCACTATAACTTACAGTCGATGACGTACAACCAGTTGTTAGCCATAGCAGGGGAATGCCTAACTTGACGGCTAACAAGCGTCGTAGCAATGGAAGTGGAAAGAAGTTGCTTCGGACGCAGACACATTCGAGTCGTCGCAGGTGAACGTACGAATGACCTTGAATAAACAGCTATACATAAATACTGTATACACACATAATAATATATCGAATATTTGAAAAAATGCATACATTAACTGTAAATATGACGTAACCATACGTGTCGAATGCAGATGAAAAATTTGTAAATTGAATCGAATCTCCTTTTTTTTAATTTCAAAATATTTCCAACCATAGACCGAGACACTATAAAATGCATATATGATTTCCGTTTGATGTATCTGATATATTTCTATTTCCCACGGATATAAATGACTTTTTTTTATATTGTTCCCGTGCTGGAGCGCAATCGTGAGATCTTGAGTGAAACGACTGAAGGTCGTCTGTGTATTACGTCATAGCCTGAAACCTGTGTAAAAGGAGAACAAAGTCGAGACTCATACCGATCACGAGTCGCAGAGTTAGCCGACTCGCAACGTTGAAATATTTAGTCGGTGAAATATTTAATTTCTATTTCATACGTTAATTGCGAGACATGCGTTTATCGATAATAATCCATGTGTTATGTACGTGGTGATCTATTTGAGAAGTAATGAGAGAACCTGTGGCTCTTGCTATTTATTGTATGTATTACAAGTGCTCAAAAGGAATGTAACGTTGACTGCCAACGAATGATTCATTCTAGACTTTTGGGAAAATATTCGGGACAAAAGGAAAACGCCAGAACGACGCTCTGCTGCCAACAAAAGTTCTGTGGTAACGAAGACTCGTGGATACGTTGCTCTTTAGACGCGTCGAGTTGTACGAAGCCATTTTATGACGGATACAGGAATCTCCCGTGTCATACGTATTTTTTCCTTGTATCTTACTAAGAGGAAAGTACTCGAGTTACTTCGTTATAAATGGACACGCGGCGTGACGAAATGAATTGCTAAAACTTTTTTTTAACAGATCACAGAAAATAGTTTAGTGGTAAAATTGCACGTTTTATATAACCAAGGAAATTCAAACTATTCGGTGTGTCTACGAAAATTATTTATCTATCTAGTTTCTCTGAAATTGTAGTCATAACGAGATAAGGAGTATTCACCGTACGAATGTCATACAATACATGAACACAAATGTCATACATTCATTGTGTATAGTTATAATCAACAATGTCGTCACGTATGACGTATTTCGTCACGACAACTTTCGCAATAACCATACCTGTCTAGTGTCGAGTTTTCATGCAAAAGAGAAACTTCGACCAAGAATACATGGCGTAGCCGGATTCATGCATCCCAGTGCCGTATCTCTACCGTGCATAGGTGTAAGAAATTGTTTTATAGACCTAAGTACAATTGCCCTCGCATTTTTATTATTGTTTTATTAACTCAGCTTTATAATTGTTTTATTAACGCGGTCTTAGGAAGTACCGTTATGTCTCTGTATGAACAGTGCAAAACTCTCACAGTGTATATTTGGTTTTTCAGCTAACCCTTCGTAGTAATGTAAATAACAGATACTGCGAGTGGCTACGTTTACGACAGTTTAGCAATGGTATATATTACTTGAGTGTACTCGGACAGTCTTATTACGCAGGTTGACGAGTTCCGAGGAATTTTTCAATTGAAGTTAAGGAAACTTAACAGGATATTAAGGATACGCGTCCTGGCTGATTCCTACTCGCGTTTATTCCTATTCAGAAGTCTTGTACTAGTCTGCGGACAGCTCTGGCGCGGTTAACATGTCTGAATTGTAAAATCCGCGTATGCATGGACGTTATCAGCTGTACAGTAAATGTGAAGAATAATTTCGTTACAACGAACAGTGAAGTGAATTTTAATAAATTGCGGCCGAAGCTACATTATTTAATTAACTAAAAGTTAAATAGACGTGCAATTAAAACAGTGAGAATCGAAAAGTTAGAAAATACCTTAAAAATTGTTGACGTTTTAAAATTTTTTTTTCTCATAATTTTTAATCGATATTCATTTTGAGACCATAGTAATTTTTTGTGTTTATAAATTATAAGGTTTTTCCATTTATATTTCATGGGTGCTTGATTGAAACCGCTTCGAGTTTTCCCGTAATTTTTGTCTAAGGAGTACACTGAGGATGGCGCACTTTGAAAATCTTAACGAGAAGCATCCTTATTTCGCGATAGCTGCTGCTCGCATGTCGCAGCAACCAGAAACAAAAAAGGTGACTGTTGGAAGTATCTACTGGAAATTTGCCGCCCACAACTTTCTACATAACAGGTGAAGCCTATAAGTCGTGTGAATCACCGTAATGGCTTCCTTAGAATAATTTACTTTGACTATTAATTTTTGCTGTTATTAATTTTGCGTATCGACTTAACGTTGTATCAGGTATAGCAATATAGTACGAATACAAACATTATTATTATTGCCATGCAATTTCGTCACAGCTCACGGTTGGTAGTCATTATTTACAATGTATTAGCTTGCGTTCTTCTATATCCTAAAACTAACTCTACTCTCATTAGATGAAACACTTTTGTTGCTTGTTAAGTAAAAGCAATGACATCAATTTCATTGCCACCTACGTTCAAACCTGCTCACACGCACACGCCCGTCTAATGTCATCGTCGAGTACGCCTACGCATATGAGCTAAATTCTGTATACTTATGCAGCACGACTGACACGATGATTTGACTTTTCAGAATACAGGAAACCGATGGTGGCTTCTTCGAGAATCTAGGAAGTCTTCTGGCAGAAAAGGCACGCGAGCAGCAACAGATCGAAGGACCTCTGCCGGCTAAAAACGATCAGGCAGAAGATAATCAAGATGATGCTGATGACGAGGACGACGAAGGAAGCATCGAGGAGCCTACGGAGGCTTTACTGGAAAGCGACAGCGATCGGGATGAGAATGAACACGCGCACAATCTCGTAGTTGGGTCAGTAGGCTGGAACGTAAGTAAATTTTGAATGTGCATCGTTGATGTCTTTAACCCCTTCGTTGCCACGGAGGATTCGACTAAAAGTGCTGGGAATGGCAGGAAAATGAATTTTTTTATTTTTACTGAAAATATGTACTAAAGGGTTCTCTGAGTGGGTGAATTTGAATTTGACATAAAAATTTGCAAATTCAAAATGGCTGACACTAAATGGCGGATTAAAGATTTAAGTTACAATACATTGATTTTCTTGACAGTATCCTGGCTAAAAGGGTTTCTTGGGTCTGAATGCGAACTTAAAGTCTAAATTGCCAAATTGAAATTACCTAAAGATTAAAAAATGTTTGTCGTGCTGACAAACATACCTACCTGTCTACGTGTAAAATTTGATTGGAAAACCTATTATATAGTAAAATTTTTATATTTTATCGATCACTCATTATTCGGCAGTTTTTATGACGTTAAATGACTTTTGAGTAATTCAATTTTATTATGTATTCTTTTTTTTTTAGAAAATACCCATCATTCATATGGTAAGGACCCTAACGGGTGCAGTTTATCGTACAATTTTGTTTCGTCATAAAACATAGAGCACTTTTATAGAATTTTTACCCAGTCATAAATCTCGAAAGGATAACATGCTGGTAGTTAAGTTAAGATTCAGTTATGGTCCAGGGAGTCTGGGAAGATGCTGTGGCTCGTTTCGGAAAGTATCAAGCAGTGTTGTCTTAAAAAAATCTTAAACCCTACTAAACCGTTTCCGCTTGACTGGTGGATCTTTTCAAGTTCGCTACGTAATGTTAACGCTTAAATGAGAAATATTCACAAGTGATTAAATAACGCAGTGGTAAGACGCAAATCCACAAGGAGTGATCTGTTTAAGGTCCACCAGTAATCGAGGTCGCTTCTACTCTACGTCCAATACAGATAGGATAAGGTTGGTTTCGTCTGAATGAGAAACAGATTTCTTCACGTGTTTATCGTCAGACGGTCAATCGTTTGAGAAGATACATGGAGAAGATTCAGCGAAGTATAAATCCTTGGAACCACGTTATGGTTACGTTTAATCCTTGTCAGACTCGGTAACGAAGCTAATGAGTGATTCTGACAAAAATGTATTTTTGGAAATCAATAGCAATGAATATTCCGCTAAATTTGTTAATTCGTGGTTTTACTATTTTAATTGTATATATTTATTGTCTAATTGCAGTCACCTACCACCGTGTGGTGGTCTGACCTTATTTCACTTTGTACTAAATACAGTTGCACAATATATACTCATTGTCCGAATTTCTGATGGCGCATTTCGCACCGATCGTTAGGACGTATTGATTTTTCAAAGGTTCAGGAGCCGCACGTTAGTATCCAATGCCAGTAGTCGTTGTGCTCGCATTCTCGGAATGTGGCAAGTCTGCGGGCATGTGTCAAGTTATGGATAAGTTTGACTTTGGGATTTACTGGGACTGATTGGAGCCCTTTGGAGACTTTGCGAAGAAATGCGATTGCTTAGAGCCGACAAAGTTGTCTGCATTAGGAAGTTTGTCAAGTTCGTAAGTTACAATAATTGTTGGCGAAGCTTGAATTGTACCGAGTGAACTCGATGTAGAGAGAATTATTTGAAGTGCATACAAGTATACTTTGTTGGGAAGTAAGTGCACTTGATTGGTATGACGCGATACGTTGTTATGTTCTTGTGTTATGTAATTTGAACGAATTTACTTGTTCGTGCATCGTCGCTAATCGTTACTGCCCACCGAGGGCCAGTGGTCAGGGCCGGTGAGCATGTGCACGTGGCCGTACGGAGGCTGTAGGGGATGCGTCTGCGTATCGGTTTAACTCACATGACGTCTGCCGCGGACCCACTACCATGCAGATTCGTCGACGGAAGCTTCGTCCGTCGGTCCATCTATTCCTGGCAGTGTGAAACTTGCCTTCGTCACGACGTCATCTTCTCTAGTTTTCTTCTTCTTCTTCTTCTTCTTCATACGACTTTTCCATTCAACTTTCTCGTCGTTCTTTTGAATTTCTCATTTTTGGCTTATTCATTTCAGTCGCTCGCGATTACGACGTGAAATCCGGTAAAAAGAAAACATGTTCGAATGGATTTTAATAGAAAATTCGTCAATCTTATTCGTTAGTGATGAATCCCGACAGTGATAGTTGTCCGTAAGACGTGCCTAAATTTGCAGTTATAAAAATAATTTTTATAAAATTCTAATATAAACTTACACTAATTTACAGAGATTCTTGAGGAAATTAGTGTTTTTCTTTCCGTTTGTACGCAAAAGAGTTGTGCTAGATTTATCAGAGGCAGAGACTGTACCTTTTAATTTTTCATTTTTCATTTACTCTGTACTACCGGTGAACTTTCTATTGTGGAAGTCAGGGTCAACTCCAGATCTCATTCACTGTTAATAAATCGATCGATACGGATACGTAAAAATAAAGCTCGAAGTGGGTTACCCAGTTTCACTCAAGGTAGAACAGTTCTGAAGTCACAATCAGTGTCGACAAATTGGCAAATTGTCAGGGAAGCAGTTTAAAAATGAAACCAGTTTCCAGGTAGAGAACTATAGACAATATCTGACACGTGTTTCAGAGTCCATGGAAAGCGAAAGCTCTTAGAATCACTTCAGGATCAAATTTCTTTAATTTAACGTTAAAGCCACAAAATTGCCTCTCGCGATCTTCCAGAGCGACGAACAAGACGCCTGTTCTATTATTACTCGTAAATTTCATTTTGAAACGCTACATGAATGGACTACTGTAGGTCAGTCAGAATCGTAGCAACTATTTGATTCGAAATAATGAAGTAGGACCCGGATAGGTCAAAAAAGGGTTCAGACATTGAATCACTATAATAAACTAGTATAAGGCCCATATTATGGCTAGGTGACACGATAGAGACAGTATGGCGCAGAACGGTGCGCCTTGACGGTCAATGAGTTAATTGTCGACATATCAACTTTCATTGGACGCAATTGCGTGAACGTAGTTGCACTTGTCCCGCAGGTCATTCTAAGCAGGATACGACCTAGTTTTCGCGAATCGGAATTGTCGATTTCTTGAACCTTTTATTTCGAATGTATTTACATGTACAATAATGTATCCTGCTGTGTATACAAGATAACAGTAGAATCGGAGATAACGATAAGAGATTTTTTAGCGACAGGATAACTCATTGGCACACATGGTATTTGTAATGGAAATATTTTTGCAATGTATCTTTTTCTGCACTGCGTGGCAAACAACCAACTATTTTCCTATAGGCGTTGCCGCATTCTTAAGGGTCGCATAACTGAGGATTTAAAAGTCATCTAAATTCGCCCGCATGTATTTCCTTGAGTTTAGATCTGAATTTAGGTAGCTTTGCCGTTGTTCGTATTCCATTGTTTTAACAGGCGCCATTACTTTTTCTCACTTCGATTACGACAGCGGCTTAATTTTATTCGTGATTAAGAATTCATCGGCTACCCGTGAATTGTTGATTGGACGGGTCGTGGTCATTGACGATGCTCGACAACGACCACGGGAAACTGTAGCAGTTCTTTGTTTGGTTAACGACTGATTACTTGGACTTAGATAGCCAAGCATCATCTTCTTTGCGTTCCGTGGGTCAAAGTTGAAGTTTCGATCTAATCTACTTGAACGCTGTTTCTTTATGAGACGTAAATTCTGTATTAGGTCAACTGTTACTCTCGTAGAAATAGCTTCGGGTAACGTGGATCTAGTGGATATTTATTTTGTGTGTTTCTAGTGCATTGTCGTCGAGCAAATGAAGTTTTTGTCGAAGAAGAGAATTTCGGTGGGAATTTATGTATATTGTGGTTGATTAGAAGGGATAATATTTTTCAGCAAAGATACCAACCGCGGGTACATGAAGGATGGCTCTTTGCATTTGTGAAGTGTCGAACGAATTTCGAAAATTGAATAAACGATAACGTGAATCCATGGATTGGAACGAATCGTGTATAGAAATTGTTTGGTTTCACAAGTGAATTAATTATTGTGCCGTTGTGAAGGATTCTATGGAAAATGCGTTTAATAAAATGTGGATGAACACTGGATATACATTTTCACAAATTTTCAATTCGCTTTCCCATACACTTGGTTAAGTATCGATAAGAGTCGAAAGTGGTACCTTTTTATATTGCAAAATGGTTAGACCCAGCACACCCGCCGGGACTGGTACCTTAGGCAGAAAACGTAATACATTTAGAGGAGTTCCAAAAGCGGAGCTTGAACGTAGGACTAATGCCCGTTTACAGGCAATGACGGTGAGTCTTGAAAAATACCATAAAAATCCAAAAAGAAAAATTGTAAACGAAATATTTATTTGAATTAGAATTTGACGTGTCCCAAGCAACAAGTTAAAATCGTGACCTCGTTAATTCAAAATTAAAAAGAACAAAATTTTCTTCGAGACCAAAAACAGACGTCCCATAGTTACCGCAGGCTATTTCACTGCGGGATATTAATAAAATCAAGTGCATTATCATACGAATAAATACGAAGTCGACCCATTTCTAAATGAACGTGCTTTGCCAATTGAACAAAATTAGCACGATGGATACCAACGCGAAGTACTTGACGCCATGGAAATCATCCTGGGCTATAAACGATACCAGTTCGAAAGTCATTAAAGCAACGTAATCAGCAAACGAATCATGTGAATTTTTTATTCTGACTAAAGGTTGCAACCGAGAGCCATAACAGTTAAAGTACTTTAATGCATCCTTTGTATCGTTTAATATATCAATATGTCGTTCAACTTTATATTCTTATTCATACATCCGGCTGCACTTGAAGATCAGATTACCAGACAAACCGATATTGTATAATAGTGCATTCTCTCCTTATTAAGGTCATTTCGTACTATTATGCACTTGTGTATACATGGGACAAGTTTCTTATACTCAACGCCTAATTCGTTTCTATGTAAGCGTAGTGCATTGAACCAAAGCAACGTGTGATTTGCGACAGCAGTAGATACGTTATTCTTGAACCCCATTAAATGAATTTGATATAAATTGCCTCCAATGTCTAATCAATTGTTTTGTACATGTTGCAATGTTAATTAGACATTTTTATTCCATATGTGACAGATCGAGGAACTTTATGCTGCTCTCGTTTATCTTGCTCAACATCCAGTCGGCTACGATGTTTCCAACGAGTGCGGGCAGGAAGCTCTGCTCAATCACCTACAACAAGCCTTTAAAGTTGACAACGAGACACACGAGCAAGTCTTGGTGGAGACGCGTAACATAGAAGTAAGAATTTCAAGATTTAATGAAATCATCAAGAGAGAGTGGGTAAAGGTCGTGCATAAATTGGAATCATCCGGATTAGACCGGCTAGAATCATAATCTAACGAAGATGATGAGGTCATTGAACTTTATCATATGTTTTACTCAGACGTTTATTCATCGCCTATTTACCTATTTGCAGGCACCGGAAATGCACCTGAATGTGGAAGTAATCGAAGCCAAAGAACTAGTCTCCAAAGATGCCAACGGGAAGAGTGATCCTTTCTGTGCGCTTTATCTTGAATCGGCACCAACGAAAAGATACAACACTGCCGTGAAGACTGCCACTCTGTGTCCTGTATGGGAAGAACATTTTGAACTGTGAGTTTTGTTAAGTTCTCGTTAAGGAGTTATTCAAGTTATGAACTTTGCATGCGTTGTCCGTGGAACTTTGGGAGTTTAAAAAAAATATTCTTCACAGGCCACTAGAAGATACGGAGAACGACGCGCTGTATTTGGAAGTATGGTAAGTTCAATTTGTATATGTACAATTATGTTTCATAAAAAGGTGACGTAGCGAAATGTTGTTAAAAAGTCTCGAATGATTGTTCTGATGATTGAATGATTTTCACGATACTGATTAGTCGGGTGACGTACGTGAATTTACTGTTTTTGACAGCTAGGGTTACTAGCGACATGACAAGGTACATAAATTGTAATTTCTTCGAATGGGTATACAGTGAGGTACTGTCTTTGTTCAGAGGGCTGCTGTCTTTCCTCCAAGTAATTGAACAAGATTTTAAGTTTGTATTTCAGCCTGTATATTAATGGACGCTGGTGTCTGATGTTCAAGGGATTTTGATGCAGCCGAGACCGTTCGCGAGAAGATGAGCAAAGTCAAGGATGTGAAAGGTGGAAGAGGTCTGATGAAACTCGTAAGAGAAATTGCTGTGACAGCAACAACTGGAAGTCACGACAACGAGTTCATAGGACGCAGTAGAATTCCGTTGAAGGTACCATAAAAATTTCCATATGAATTTTGACACCGCGCGCATTAGCCTCCGAGATGATTTATTACGGCGAGACAACAATCCGGGAACATGAATGTCGTGTTGTTGCTGCGTTTAGGGAACACGTTTAAAAATATCGAGAATTACATGTACAGGTTGTACAACATTTTCGACACGAGTCACGCCTACGATAACGTATATTGTCGGTAACGATAATGAATTTACTTGCCTCGCGATAACTTTAATGTACATGTTGTTTTTTTTTCTTAGGATATTCCAGTCACTGGGCACACGATGTGGTATCCCTTGGAAAAGAAAAACAAGTCTAAGCGCCGGGGGGTTGTTAGACTGAGACTGGCCTTTAGTGCTGAACACAATGCCCAGGTGGCAGCACAAGAACACAGACACCTGCTAAGGATCTTGCTTCTTTATGAGCTCGAGAGCAACAAGGTTGAGAAATATTGTTGGTGTGGTCGCTGGTCAGGACCGGCTGAGGCCATCATACTTCAGCACAGCGCGCAGCGTGGTCTGCTTGCTAGAAATGTCACCCTTGCGCAGTGGGTTGAGTACTCTAGGGTGCATCAGGAACATCCCCTTAACTTTACTATCTTTAACAAACTTGCCGTGGAACTTTTGAGACCACTTGAAAATGGACTCTTCTCTAACGATGAAATTAGGATCTTCTGGGATGCCACTAAGAAGCTACTTCACTCGTGTCTTAATAGTATTAGAAAGATTAGGCGGCTTACTGTTGGAGATAAGAACGCTATGACGCAACTGGCTGCCATCTTGGGGTGAGCTGTTTTACCGTTGTTTACAAATCCTGGGGTTGGTTTATGTAACCTTTTTTTTTTAATTGAACATAAATAATGTTTTTATCACAGAACTTTGTCTACCATTATTACTCTGAATGTGCCTGAGGACATAGATTTGTTTCCGGAAAAAATGTACGGATGGCTACCGGAAGCTGATGGTCCTCGAACGGATATACTTCAGGCATTAGAGCAAACCGTTATCCAAGGCGGAGTGGAATGGTATTTATTTGTTATAATTAAACAGTCTAATCTCAATTGAAATTAATAGGATTTATAATATTTATTTTATATTACTAAGTACTAGAATTTCATGTCATATTCAAGGTTTGATCACATTCTGAAGAATAATGCACCGGAAAGTGATTCCGATGAAGATGTACTCAAGTATCACATCAAGATGATCCAACTGATTAGAGCGGATCTACAAAGAGCAATCGAGTTCTACGATAAGCTCTTTATCAAGTACGTTATTATGAGATTCTCGAAATGTCCACAACACTTGAAATTAACTGTAGCAATTGTTTCCAGAAAAATCAACTTCCCATATGCTCGAACACTGTACATAATGTATGAAAGGAGAATCTGCGACATTTGTATGGTTATCATTGAAGATATCTGTGCCAGACTGAAGCGTATTGAGGTAGATAATAATGACGACACTGAACTGGCCCTAGGTACAACGCTCTTCGAACTTTATCTGACACTTCAGCGATATGCCATGTGAGTATATTACACGTTGTACAAGTCGATATCTATGTGAAATGACATAAGTACGCTCACGATCCTTGATTTTCCATTATTCGTTCAATTATTTAGATTGGGCCAAGTTCTCTGCGCCGAGGGTCTGGACAACATGAAAATACAAAGTTATTACGACTGGTTCAGAGGAGGCGTCGCTCATTGGCTAGACATTGCGATATACAAAGCGCTTAAACGAATCGACAGGGCTGTTGAGTTCGATACTCTTCAACCAATCGATTCAACAGTTCAGTACAGTTCCAGTGCTGTCGACACGTTAACAATTTTTTATCAGATCAAAGTATTCTGGACCCAATTGGCATGGCCTGATGTGGAAGGATCTTACACCTTCATAGCGAAAATCATTGATGTATGTCTTAGGAATAAAAAATTAATCAATGATCATTACACGTACTGATCTTTGTTCTTGATCATTTCAGGACATATGCAAGTGTTCTGTGGCCTATGCTGACAAAATGGCAACAAAGGCAGAAACAACAACTGAACTGGAACAAATTGCTGAACATCAGAGTAGCGTTTATGAAAGAAAATTTGAAGTTTCCACTGCCTGGTGTTACGCCATTAATAATATTGATTATATACGCACATCCATTGCTCCACTTGCTAATGATTTGGGTTTACAAAGCATCATCGATGCTTTGAGCGAGAACAAAACTGAACAAGAAGCCGATCGTTGTCGCGCGACGCTTCAACTCATCATTGACAATGCGACAGAGACTGTGCGCAACAAGATCATTGAATTGCTGGAAGTCGTTGCTAGCAAAATGGCACCAGCTATGAGCAGGTCAGTTATTAGTTCTATATATTTACATGTGTTCGTATCAATTTAAAATAATATATATTTTGCATACAAATGTTTTCACCACTTCTCATATATCCATTCAGGTATCTCATGGAAGGGGCAGAGTTGATCGACACTACCAGCAACGCAATGGACAGATTATTACATTATTTAGATTCGAATTTAACCACTTTACACGACAACCTCAACGAGGACAATTTCGAAAGAGTTCTATTGGTCATCTGGGAAATTTTATCAGAAACTCTGTACGAATTAGTCAACGACAACCTTGAGGTTGTTAACGTCGTTTTTCGTGGACTTGATTTGTCGTCTCTGTCACGCTTAATTTTATTAAAAGTTATAATGGTTTTGTTTAACAGAAAAGAAGACCGCCGTCTTTTTACTCAAATCTTCATCGTACTCTTCATACGCTGATTCGATTCTTCAATCTTGGCGCCGACGAGACTGCGAATGTTCAAGTACTGGAGAAGATTGAGCATTTGCTGAAACTTCATGGATTGGAAACTGCTGAACTTATACATCGTTACAGTCAGGAGCGTCTTCAGGAACAAAAGGACCTAGAGGAGTCAATTTATGGTCAATTGACAGTACGGGCTCAGTTCATTGACAGCTCCTTGAACCTTCAAGTACTCAATGCCAGAAATCTCAGGCCCATGGATAGCAACGGTAAGATCAAAGAGAAAAAGGGAGAACTGATTATGGTGATATATAGTGCACTGGCAACGTCGAAGAATTATTTGTAAATCTCAAATGGCATTTTCTGAATTGACGCGAACCGGAGCAAAATGTTGAGATACATTGGACCATGAAGAATCATACACAATTTCGATTTTATAGGCAATTTCATAGGCAAGCTGTCTACTCTCGAGCGTAAACTACACTCGAAGTCTAAAGAAAGACTTAGAGAAGGGAAGACAAGTATGTAAGCAATTGTAGCGATACGATAAAGTTGCTCCTTATCACTGCGCGATATCTCATGCCTGCCTGCCCTTGTGAAATCGAGCACGATTTACGCATTGCGTATCAAACTGCATGAACACCCATTATTATAGGGTGTTTCACAATTAGATTTTAGAATCTCATCTGATCTATTGTCTCAACGTCCTACTAGTACTAGAGAAAGAACGATTGGCGAGGTGGATATACATAACAGTATGAAATTTGATTTGAAGAAAATTTTTAGTGTCGCTTGGGAAACAAAAAAATAATTGGGCTTTATACGAAAATAAAAATTCATACCACCTTACCCATCAATTATCGATTATACTCGCTCCGATCATCGTCACTATGCATGAACACGTTTCACACTGGGATTCTTCGGGGTTTTACAAATGATTTATTTTTCTCAAAACTATATCTCATTTTTTTTTCCAGGAAAATGTGATCCCTACGTTAAGATCAAAATATTACCCGACGAGAAATTTGCTCAAGTCAAAATGCCAAAGACTCATGTACAAAAGGAGACGCTCTTTCCTTTGTTCGATGAGAAGTTTAACATGTGAGTGCAAGACACTAGTTGAATAATTGTTTTCCTTATTCTCGTGTAATAACTCTTTTACTTTCTATTTCAGTCCTCTGACAGCGGAACAAAGAGGAACGGAAGACGCTATTGTGGTTTTCGAGGTCAAGGACAAGGACTTCCTGCGGACTAGGTTCATGGCCGAAGCGTTTTTGTCATTCGCCGAAATTCCCGAAACGAGTGCCGAGCATGGAATAGAAACTCTTGAGCAAATACATTTGAAACTCTCAAGGCCCATAAACAAAGGTACAAAAATAATTACAAGAATACAAAATCATATAATCAATACAAAATTTGTAACCATCAATTATGCTGCAATACTAATTATACAACATTTGACTTTGTTCAGGCTCAGACGTAATCAGGGCGCTGGAACACAGAAGAGGAGACAATCAAGCTATGGATTTCGTATCCAAACTCAACAGCAAAATTAACTCTAGATAATATACTTGAACAGCGTGAAAGGAATGCATCAATTTTTTTTTACTTATCTAACACTTATTCAATTGCACGACGAGAGTCTTGTGCTATTGGGTATTTGGAGAATGGCGTCTAGGAGTATTTGAGAATTTTTTTTTATCCGACGAAGCACGCATTTATGAAATCAATTGGTCGCTTCGTATTTTCTGTATCTAAATGTTATTAAACCAACACGAGCATCGCGTCCTGCTTCGTGAACGTTTCTTAGGCTGTGCGTAATCTCAAGTACCACTACTCATACCATGATGACCTTAAAGTGGCGTATTTTGGAAAAATCTCGAGAATAGAAAGGCTGAGTAAGTGCTGCTTACGAGGAATCACTTTTATTTATGACTAGAGCTCAGGCCAGAGATAGTACCTATATATACATTTATATTATACGTCTCGTCGCTACTATCAATTTAAAAATTGAGAAACTTTTTAATATAGGATCGATTTGTAAATAAATATATTTATATTACGATATTACGTGAATAACCAGTTTTTTCGAAGGAATTCAGTCCTGTCGCGTCCTTTGCTCCGTTCCAGTCAAATATTTTTGCTACATATTTTTAAGAGAGCAAGAACGCGTACCGTTTCTTAGTGACTATACTTGGTCCTTTCACACGGTACGATAATATGCATAATAAAATAAACATAGTGTAATCTTTAAACATTGACAGTGTTTATCTCGAGATTTGTCTTTCGGGTCCATTTCCAGCTTCGCTAGCTCTAAGAATAGCTCTCTCGCTTTACGAAAGATCCATTCCTTTTCCCAGGAACGTCTAGGAAAGTAAATGCACCCGTAGATGTATCAGAGATTTTCAAGTTTTCACATCAACTTCTTATACTTTTCTTTCTCTTTTTTTTCTCAGTCCTATGTACACCGGGTCACATTTTACCCGAGCCTCTTCCGCCATTAAATATAACGGCAGGGCGCTCAATAATAAATCATCCCGAAGTACCCAAGATTATGCGGACGTCGTTGTATTTCACTTTGCAGGAACGATTAAGACTCGACTAATTTTAGCTCAATCGCTGATTATGTGCATAATTCTGCATAACCTCATGTACACCACTACTGAAAGTGGCAATAATATATTTTTTTCCTTCATGTACCACTGCCTCAATGTACGGCAGCGTTCATCATCCCGGGGTGCGGCTATAGAAATTTTTAACGTACAGGGTGCAGCAGTACAAAAGCAAAAGTTTTTTCATTATACGTATATACTTGAATGTACTATACTTGCGAGTGGAAGTCATTTAAACTTTACGAAAATTTACGATCGCTAACTGACGTAGCCTCGAGAGACGTTTGTCGTATATCTGACAAACATTGCGCTTCGCGGGTGCGAAAAGAAAATATAAGACGGAAGAAAAAAGTAAGAGAATATATAGAGAAGCAGAAAGAAATGGGAGAGTTTTATGTTATTACAAGTACCCCCGGCTACGCGTATGTAGCATGTACAAATGTTGTCATTACAAGTAGATACTCTTGTAGGCAAAGAATAACAAACTTTTTACGACAAAGAAAAAGCCCAGACAGCATCCAGGCTACAGGGCAATTTTATGAAAATAATATAATAAAACGATACTCGCGGCGGTCCTGTTTATTAACAAGATTATAAGCATTTAGAATAAGAAGACGCAGAGTCTAGCTCGAAATAGAAAAGAAGTACAAGAAGAAAATTTCATATGAAATAAATTAGTTTCTCATATCATTTGTGGTAAAGCGAACAAGATTTTAATCTATGAAAAAATACGATGATGGGTCATGCATTGTATTTAAGTAATATATCTGTACCAATGACAGGCTACAGCACTGTTACATACCGGGTGTCCATGATTTATGTGAGGAAATAGATTTTTTGGTTATACCAATGATAACAAGTACCGTGTATAAACGACTGAAGGAGAAAATCTATCAAAGCACGTTATTAGTATATTATCGTACCGTATAGATTAGAATGTACAACGAAACTGTAATAGATAAACGTTATCACGATATCGGAAAAGCAATTATTGTTGCACACCAGAATTACCGAAAGCACGATACGAATGAATGGAGTTATCAAAAGGTGTGGTGTCGTCGAATACGTAAAGTACCGGACACCAGCATGCACTCGCTATTGGTATAGTAGAACAATTGCGCAATTACGTGGATGGTATACACTGCTACGTCATGGGATGCTAGCGCCGATTCCTACAATACGTATTGCGGCTCAAGTCGATAAGCCTGTTGTTCGGCTGCTTGACGGAATTCGCACAGTGCTGTATACATAGCTGCGGTTATCGCATAGCTGCAGGCTTTAAGCGAAAAGCTTCGACGCCGTACCGACAGATGGCAGTAGGATAATCAAGCCGATGAGAATCACGTTTAATTCTGTAGATTGAGAAACGCCCTGAACACATTACTAATCGGTTACTGACGCTTATTGAAAATGAAAGGACTAAGGAAAAACTTATATAATTAAGTTTGTCAAAGAATTTTCGAGAGTGATACAAAAATCATTCGGTTTTGTTCTTCATGTGATTTATATCTACGACTTGACGATTGACAATTTACGTTCCTAAACTTCGACGTGATACGTCGGTCAACTGTTATTATTTGGTTGGATAATTTTTATAATGGCTACGTTCAGTTTAGTGGTTTAACGAACGTACTACTTCACGATCTTGGATACAAAGCTAAGAGTCCTGATAAGCATTGTATTATTGTGAATAGGCTGTTGTGGAGACTTTGTCGATAGAGAAAAGTCCAGCATAGATGACACTTCCGGTGGCTGAATGACATCTGTGATATGGACTGTGTATATATATATATATATACACACGTGTATAAGTATATAGAAGAATTGTGAATGTGCATTGTGTCTACTCCGACCGGAACATGACGATTCCTGGTACAATGTGTAATTATGAGAACGGACGATCGATAACACTACAAAATTTAATAACTGTCTATGAACGATGACAACCGTCTACCAACGTATCAGCGCCTATTCGCGTCGAGTCGAACGACGTGTTATACGAAATTATCGAAAATTAATGTACTAATTTTCAATTGAATTCCGTTAACCAAGCGCGATATACCACCACGTGGTATTCAGCAAAATGATGCTACAAAATGAATGGACAAATGTAATATCGATATTATCACAATATCCTGTGCACATATAAAATCAGTTCAATTCAGCATACATTAAAAGTTATAAAGCAAGTCCAAGTCGGTGCGTTAACTTTATTCGTATAAAAAACACATAAAATCTGCCAAGTACAATATGTATGGCGGATATAAAATCTTTTTTAATTCATAATAAATGTCCCAAAGATAAACTAAACTCTAAACACTTGATAGTCAAAGCTTAATAGTGATGACCTCATTTTTTCGTTCAGCCATCGCACGCTCGTCGCGCCGCACACGGTTTTCTTCCGTAGCTCGGTCATTGTTTGCACCAATGGAGATTAACGTTGTCGCGTTTATTGTCATTCAAATGATCCGTTGCGTTTCGTATAGAGGAGCGCACGTTCGCACGGCAGCTCATACGCGTCGGCCATCAGGGAGACCCATTTCCACTTCATTGACAGGACATGCCGTAGTCATGAATCAAAACCGGATTTTAAGCCGGGTTTGACAGTGACGAGCTAGTGACACGAAGATTTGTTAGTATATGGAGCAACCATTAGATTAAAAGGAAGGATGATGAATTAGCATAGAAAACATATCGTACAAAATATTGATAACTGGATTCAAACTATCATATTATAATGATAATAACTCGCGTGTCCACAGACAACAAACCGGCATCGGGATGATTGAATTTCAATTGGAAATCGAAGTCTTGTATATAGTATAAGACCATTTCGTATGGTCGTGGTACAATGTCGTCGTTGCATGTCCAGGTGGCCCTGATGTGGACTAGGCTTAAGCCTCGACAGCTTTGCCACGACACGCGCCGGTTATTAACGTTTGATGCGATCGTAATTCCTATTTAATACCGATTTATTGTCCGTCCTCATTGGTCTGGTCCATCCAGGACAGCAAAGAGGGGAGGTAATAGTGTCAGCGGAGCGCCGGTCACGTATCTTCTCAATGGTTCTGTTTTTGACTCCTTGCTCAGTTTTTTACCTCTGAGTATTTTGATCGTGACGCTACCGAGTGCCACGGGATGAACGGATGAAGTTTGAAGCGGATGAACGGCCGATTTATGCGTCTCTTATACGTCCTGGCGAGAAGCCGGTTCAAGGGCCCTGTCCATCCATTTGTAATTTTTTGCCGGGACTTTCGACGACTCCATCGTACCGTAGCGTCTATGGTTCTTCGATTGGAAGTATATCTCAGATATAATGCTATATAATAGGGGGGTAATCATTGTGAATTAGGTACGTGGGATATTACGATATGTAAATGGGAATCGAATTGGTATTGGGTTTTAGGAATTTTAGGGGTAGCCAGGTAGGCCAACGCGAAACCGTGTATTGGATTTTTAATTTAATTGGAAATTGTAACGTTTTCTTTTTTTTTTTTTCTTTTATAGTGGTATTCCTGGTATAATAATTATTTTCGAAATGAGGATATATCGTGAGATTTAATTGGATTAGATATATTGGATATCGGTTTAGGCTTCTCGTAAGACGCGCAGCGCCAGTTCTGATTGGGCCTTAAATCTTAACGTGGCGCATGGGTTAATCGTGCACTCGTATTAATTAGGCAGACGTACAAATTAAACGTATAAATTGTACCTACGATAACGCAAAGTGGCTGCTATTTGTTCAAACGCTAGTTTCGACTGCACCTTTTCCCTCCTACCTTTTATACGAATAGTCGAAACTCCCGCTGGACACGTTGGACTCTCGTACGCAAGAGGACAGGAATTTAAATTAATTTAGATAAGCCGACGTTGGAAGGCGCGTTAAAAACTAAGAAAATATGTCTTCGTTACGGGGCACCTATATGCTATACCCATACACATTAGCATACGCGACTGCACGTGGTAGCTGTATATGCGTATACTGAAAATGTTAAAGTAGTAAACGTTACCAAGATTAAAAATAATCCTTATCAATTTATCTCACCGAGCACCTTTTAACACGTTCCATTACAGTGCATAGAATTTACCAAATACAAAATTCTCTATCCTTTCATTCGTACATCAAGTTTAAGTATTATCGCTATCATACGTAACCACCATTCAGGTCATATCATGGGTTAAAAATACCAAATAAAAAAAAGTACCACATTTGTTTCAAATTTCAATATTTTTCCTCGCGTCAACCAAAAGTCAAATAAAGCAAAAAATATTAAATTTCAAAATACCCTATCAATTTTTAGACTCAATATTATTTCGGCCTACAACAAACCGAAATCAAATAAATCAACAAGAAAAATTCAAATTGTGACACCAAACGAATTGACCTGTCCCATTGTCGACGTTTGGTTGGGTATACAAGGTTGGTAAAAGACTAGGTAGGTAGGTTAGGTTTAGGTACATCGTTATTCGAGGAAACTAGAAATCTTAGACGTTTAAGGAGCCACCATGGGGAACCCGTGGTACTTGGTAAACTTGAACATGGGATTAAGGCAAGCGTATATGCTGAGTCCCTTTTGTAAATATGAATGATAATTGACGGTATTATAGAGTGTAAATATGTGAAAAGTACACGAGTAGTACCTAGTGGCAAGATTACATACGTTATTGTCCTTATTGTTATTATTCACTATCATGGTACGTTTGTGCTGAGAAAAGGGAATATGTATGTATATATGTATACCCAGGCTCGTTATAAAAATGTAACATCGTCAAGAGTAGATATATAGGTAATAACAGTTGTATTACTGCCGAGTGGAATGATGGGAGGAAATAATGTGAAAACGGATTACGTCTCGTACGTGGCGGAATCCCTTTGTCTGCTGAAAATGAACATTATTATTGATGTCATGCTAGAGATGGAAATGCGTATTACGATATTAATGCTACGCGAGTCTTGCTTGTTTGCATTCAGAATATGACGTGCGTCAGTGTGATATGATTCGTGATAAATTTGTGATGGGAAATGTAATTGAAAAAAATTTTTTTTTACATGAAATTAAGAAAAACGTAGAAAAATGTAATATCATTCGTTGACATTATTTGGGTGAAAATTATAAAAATTTTCAAAAAAAAAAAAAAAAAATTATTCATTTCGAAAATATTATTCCTTGCTAAATAAATTGTTCGATACGTTTATATACGAGGAACAAACGACGAACAAATGTTTACTTGAATAAAGAATTAATTGAATGGTTCGTTACGCGGTACACGCGGATTTCGTGTTTGGGCTCAATTAGTTTTCTTACTTGTGAAAAGCTGGTATTTGTGTCTGCGTTGAACGCATTAAATTCATTGGCGACCGATCGATAAAGTCTATTACAGGGCGTACTAAAACTTTGGTATAAATGGAAATCATTTGTACACGTCCGGCCTATTAATGGTTTCTTTCCAGACTTAACGAGTGACTTTTACCATAGTCGATTATGGACAATAGTATTCGAGCAAAAAAGTGCACTTTTACACTGAAGGTTGAAGGCTTAAAATATTCTAGTATTAATTAACATCGAGTCAACTACCAACGTGACAACACGATAGTGCATAAGGGATGCCGCGAGAAATAAAAAAACCTTACCTTTTTCGTTCCCCGTGAAATATACAACGTGAACGAAAAGTAAGATCAGGAGAGATAAGCTCGGACGAGTAAAGAAAGTGGACGAGAATTTCGATTCGGAACTAGCGCGTAGCGGCGCCTTTGGGATGCCAGGATAGGTGGCGTAAAAGTTCCCTTAACTCGTTTGTGAAGTTTGAGCCAAGTTTTTTTTTTTTTTTCCGAGTGAATACATTAAAAAGTCCTTACGCAAATCGCGCCGTTTCGCGACCTCCAATCTAAAACTCTATTTGGATGATCTGATAGGAAGTAGAGTTTGCGTAGGTCGGTATATATATATATATATATATATATATACACGTGTGTATACCTATATACAGCGCGGTATTCCATCCGCGTGCAGGAATGGCCAATCAGAAAGCAGTAGGTTGGTATTAACGCGGTCACAGATAGTGGTCTAGAGTCTCGTTAAGAACTTACTTAAATTCCACTTTGAGAAAACGTAAAACGCCGGGGTCACTGTGGGAGCAGTAAAATCGTAGGTACCTACGCGAACCATAACGTTTTCTGCCCTTTTACGGTGCAGCAAACCCATTAACGTATTCAACGCCATCTATACCTTGCATTGCTGTACTAGCGATTTGGTTATTTCAATAACGTAAAGTCGTGATCGACACAATTAATGGTTGGAGACAGGAAACTTAATAAATACGTGTACAAATGGGTTGGGATTGACAGATAAAATGATTCGGTATAAAAACGTAAATGTCTGTAATAAAGTTGTCATATAAATGTGCCGGAGTGAATGTATTTTTTTTAGCTCATAAATCTTTGCAAAAACTGTCAATAGATTTTCGTATTGAATGGACTTTTCCTTCAATGTGGAAGTTCAATTCGAAAATCCTGACCCATTTAGTGGGACAGGGTATGTTGTATGGGGTGAGTAGTCGAGCTGGTAGGGGTGGTGAGGGGGAGAGGACTGACGAGAACGTGCTCTCGAATAAAAAGGGCTGCATCGTGGTCCTTTCATAAAAGTAACGTTCCCGTCGTCGAGGGGTGTTTCTGTACCCCACACGAGTATTCCTGTGCGGGGTTGGAAAAAGGTATTATGTCGAACCCTCGGAGAAGTCACGAAACAGAAGTAGAAATGTTGACGGGAGAGAAACACAGAGAGAATGAGGCAGATGGGATAAAGAGAAAAATCGCAAAAAGGGGTTGATTTCACGTAGAGCTACGCAGAGGGGTTAACCTATTAGCCGTAAACGTGAAGTCCTCGTACGATGACCGGTAATAACCTCAAATGTCTGTTGGCTAATTGAAAGATATTGTTTTTATCCCTTTTCGTACCACGAGCCATTCTTAGTTATCTTTTCATCCCTCCTTAACGCCTGCTGCCTCTGACGAATGTCGCACGCTGTCAACGCCCACTTTTTACACACTGAACTTCGACCCCATCAAGCCTGAAGAAAGTGTACTAAGAAAAACACAGCTTTCCGGTAGGACAGTAAGCGCCTCTCTTTCCGCGAAGGAGCAAAAAGTAACCCCTAAAATCTCGAGGAAAGATTCCGAGAAGGGGAGGCGTGCTATTTCATAATATTTTTTTCGTATTAGCTATATCGTCAAGAATAGTAATGTTATGTTATAAGGGATGTGAATTTCGTTGATGCGAATCTACGTATTCGACATACCATTGCGTATTGCATCATCTTATGAAATTATTCGTATCCGTGCTGTATATGCGTTTGTCTATTGGAACCGGTAAGAAGAGGTTTCGAAATTAATTTTGAGAACGATACAAATTCGCGTGTGCACATATGCGAGAACGCACACGTCGGTGCAACGACCCCTGCATTTCCATGATAAAAGAGGCTCGACGATCCCTCTGATGGGGGTTGACCAGGAGCAGGCACGTACCTAGTTGTGCGACGCGCAGTCTCGAATCCGATTGGCCGAAGGGAATCCGCGCCAAGGAGCGGAGACCAGTTGAGCGCGAGTTCTCGAGCCGAACGGTTGTACGAAACGGCGCAGCGCGTTTATCCGACGTCTACGTAGACTTGAACGAATTTCATTCGGTTTTCTTAATTTATTGTCAGTGTTAGTTCAGCCTCTGTATTTGTTCAATATTCGTTCTACCGTGAACTGTTATTATAAAAGGGCCGTAGGACCCTGCAGTACCTTGGTGATTCTGTCTTGCAGACTCGAGTGTTCAATTATTTTATCAAGTTCTGGGATTTTATCCGTGAACGCTGTGGAGACTCGTCGACTCGTGCGGTAAGTTGCGCAAAGTTTACAATCGAATGGTTTTATTGTATATTGATAACAGTATATTAGTGTCGCGTGGCGATTCGCGGGAAAGCCGCTCGTGTCATTTACACCGGTCGATTTCTAGAAGACATTTTTTCTTCTTCCTTTTATTCTCTTTGATCAACCGAGTAATTGCAGTTCCTTCCTGCACAGTGACATTTCCTTCCGGAAGTGAAGGAGTCCGATGAGAATTGTACCAAGTGTTCAATGAACTCAATAGCGAGAGAAGAGAGAGAGAAAACGCGAAGGGGATTGGGGACTGCTGGGACACCGCAAAATGAACGAAGGCAAAAGGAACGAAATAAGCAAAAAGTCTTTACTTCGCAAGGAGAGGAACCTGCTCGACCTCTCCTTCTCTTTTTCTCATTCTCCTCTTTACTCCTCATTCCACGTTTCTTCCTCCTCTTGCCTCTCTAGTCCTCACGTACTACCTCAGCAGCAACAGCAGCTGCTTCAGAGAATGGAACTCAGAGTACAATACAATACACGCGTGCATTTATGTAAAAATATTTTAGGCAGACCCTCGTGAATGTCACTGAAAAATTGTCAACTGCGTGAACTGCACCCATACGAGTCCTAGGATATATACGTGCACATGCACTTATTTACGGAACTCACGACGCCATGATATCCCATGGTTGGCTGGGTAACGTTATACCCAATTTCCGCGTTATAACAAACTCCATCTCTTACTCGTACCCGACACTTGAGTTACCCACGTTCTCCTGCATATTCTCGGCTTATGATTTGGAACCGTCGCCATGCAGCCGAAAATTACTCGTAACAAGATTTATTTCATTTAAATGAGGATGCGCCCTAGGCGTTCACTCGGCTAGATGCCTCCGCTTTAAATTCTCGTGGAGCCTTCATGCTGCACCATAGTCTTGCACTCTATGAACGATGCATCGTACATGACACGTATCCACCTATAACTCGCGGGAGCGTCGCTTCGTTCTATTTAAATGTTTCCAGCGGCTTTTCTGAAAATCATAACCGTGCCTTGTCTTTTAAATCAGTATAGAATCCATGTAAGTTAAGGTTCACTGTACGTGAAACGTTCGACGGCTTTTCACACGGGAATTCTCGCTCACTCGAACTTAGTCATGGCTTCTGGGTACGGGTGAACAAGATGCCGCGATATCGGATGCACGTGAACAAATACACAGTTTTACTTCGCGCATCGTTCTGCTTCCCGGAACCTAGTGAGTTCTTTGGAAGTTCGTGGCGAGTCGTAGGAAAAGTATGAGAAAATGGAAGTCCTTCTCTCCCAACTGCGTTCTATGCGCCAGGCGTGGTAAACGCTGACAGCAGGAGTTTGAAGTTAATGGAAATGGGGATGAAAAAGTCGCACGATTATTGGCTGAGGTAAAAGTATATATAGAGAAACGTATGATACATATGTGAACGTTATACGTAGAAAAGTCGTACCTAACTCTCCTGTTCCTCGAGCTTGCTCGACGACATGTGACTTCGTATTTCTCGCCATAAAACTGGCGAATAGGAATAAGAAGTGACGGGTGATGGTTTCGAGGCGGTTTTTTTAATTTTTTTTTTACGGGGTTAATTTGAATTTCAAATCTTTTCAAGTTCATACACCACTAATTTTCAAGGGACATCCGGCTGTTCTCTCGTCGACCGTAAGTGATCGATCTGACGTTTACGTTCTTAAATCTTTCTCTTCAATTACTTCTTCGTCTTAAGTGTCTCGAGCGAATTGAAGTTTAACACGAATGACGCGAGTTTCAATCTTTCCCAAGTAATAACTCAGTCCTTTAATACCGCTCGTCGAGGGAAACGAAAAATAACATAACGTTAAACGCCGAAAACCTTATTTCTCGCTTGAGATGAATATTTCGGCAGGTGGGCGCAGGGGCCAAGGGACTGGCACCTGGGAAAATTACGTTTCACCAGTAATTTACCAGGGAGAATGTGACGCTCTCTCGAATCCTTTAAATAAATGCAAGAGAGGACCTTTTTAACCGTGCAATTTTCCCGACGGCAGTTTATTTCACGGAAACTCTCACACCCTCTTATACGACCGCACTTTACGATCCTGACGCCGCTACGGGAAGCGCTGCGAAATTCAAACGTGTATGTACCTGCGTACATTGATATCCCGAGTACTCGTGTACTTTATTCATGCGTTATACACATAACAGTCAAGAATAGACCAGAATACGTTTTCTGGCTCCATTTTCAAGGTTAAGCAATGGACATTTAACATAGAGAATTAGAGACATGGCTGGCGAGGATGGGAAGGAGGAGGAGGAGGAGGAGGAGGGGGGGGGAATGAAAGATACTACATAGAGCTGACGGGTGGGGAGGGGAGGAAGGGACGGCAAACGGATCGTTGAGGTACGAGAGGAAGTGGCTGAATAATTCATAGGAATCCGCCATAGGAGGGCAAGGGGGAGAGGGAGAAAAGGTGATGGGGAGGGATCGTAAATTTCAATTTATGAAACTGTTAAGCATTCGAACGTCCATCGACTCCGACATGCCATGGCCGCATCTCCATATTTCAGCTGCGTGTGGCTATTGATTCCCCGGCGAGTGGGTGCGAGCAGTTATTCCTAGTGCATGTGTACTAGGGGGTTATTCAGGCCGAACGCATCAGGCGACAGTTTCCTATGGTATAGGAATTAAATGTATGCGCCAACTTCGGACAGATGAGCTTGGCTCAATTTATCCTGTATATATATATATATTTATATAAATTATATGAAAACCGATTCCACCTGTCTGTATATTGATGACGTCTCGACGTCTTATCTCTCTCTCTCTCTCTCTTTCTTTCTTTTTCTCTCTGTATACTTCCGTTACTGCCGTATGGGATACCCATAAAGCGGGGCCACCCTTCTTCCATGGGGTTTCCCGAGGTAATACTCTCGCCGTAGAAAGGGATTATATACTCCGACAGGGGTAGTTCGCATACCTCAGGAGGGGTGGTTCTTGCAGGATTTTGCCCTGCGCGAAAATGTGCCGGGACTCCGCCATCCAGGCCGCGTAATTGTTTTAGCTCGCCTGGCGCAACCCTCGTGCGGTTCCAGGGTGCGAGGCAAGGGTAGAAAGTATAGTATATAACGTATATCGCTATAAACTTTCAGGATATTCATACGGATGGATACTAGAACAATTGTATATTAATTTTCTTGTCTATTTTTGCTCTATTAGTCATGCAAATTTTTTCTATATATTTTTCCCCATTGGTATATGAATGCGTATTCGTATGGCTGAACGGACTCGACTTCTAGTCGTAGCTATGCTCTTTCCACAGAGGAACATACAAAGTCCCAACTCAGCGAGCAAGATCCGTACCAGTACCAGCATCCCGACCACGGTACCCGAGATCACGGCAGTACCCGTTCTCTCGTATGTATTGCGAATTCCGCGAGTAACAGGGAGGTAAAGGGGTGCCCGTTGCAAAAGGAACGAGACTCGAAGAACAAGAATGGGAATGAGGGTTGAGACGTAGGGCGGGGCGTGCTGGGGGGATAAATCGAGCGATAAAATCGCGGCGTCACAGCCACGACATTTATCATAATTCAGAGAGGAAGGAGTCGACGCTCTCTTTCGAACCAGGCTGATCCGGGCTGGTCTTGTGGACTCCCTGGCACGGAATAAAGAATCCAACTCGTGCCCGATCGCTATCTCACGTAAAAACATGTCTCCACATACTCGTCGTATACTTCTCTTCGTCCCTGGTAGTGCGCACAGCCACAGTCCACCTGTAAACATATAGACATGCACATTCACTCGAAGACCGGACCCCCCTCTCTCTCCCACCCGTCCTTCCCCTTTCTCAATCTCATATACTGTACCATGCTTCTAGTATTTTTCAAAGACGACATACATCAGTGGTCCATATAATACACGTAGGCGGACACGAGATCACTGGGACACAATGATCTGGATCCTCGTTCCAGTAAAGGTATAGGCACATAGGTATACGTACGTACGAGAAGCGCGTCCATCTAGCGGCATCATACTACACTAATGTATACTAACGTGTATCAACAGTCATAAAGCCAATTTCGAGAATTGTTATTCGTGAAACGATAAGTGCGTGGCTATCGCACACCATGGATAAGTCGTGAGATAAGAAACTTGAACGTGTCACGGTAGTGGTAGGCAGTAAGTAGAGACGTTTCGACGTCGGACGTCGAATGGACGACATCGGGAATATCTCGTGCCGTTACGTGGATATCAGCGACGCTCACCACCCTGGCGGCGGATAACCAAAGTACCCGATCGGGCCATCGCCGACTCTCGCGGGACCCTGTTTTTACTCGGGTCTAAGAAAAGAGATGACATTAACGTGTAGGGGGCGCGCGTGATGCTGCGAGAGGAAAGCAAATATATTGTAGATGTCATTAGAAGATGAATTTTATTGTTGTGGGTGCGCGGAGTTTATACGAAATACGGGACGCGAGTGGTGGATCGAGAGACGCTTGGGACGGGTGGGGGGTAGGGTTAAGGTGGGGACGGGCGGCCATTATAGATTTACCATTAACGCGTCACAGGTGGATGACTTTATTAAAAGTCGAGGAGCCACTTCAGGCTATTTCTTCTTCACCCCCTGACTCTCTTCCACTTCTTCTACCTTCATTCTTCTTAACGTCGAACCCTTTCTTTCTGACCTCCTTCCTTCTATTCTCGATGACGTCACGCGAAATCCTACCGTTAAAGATGGCCGACTCTCACCTGCGTCTCTTCGAAAAGTTTTCTTCCCGGGGAATGGAACTTCCGGTCGGAGCGTCTAGACCGATTAGTGTCCGCTCGCCGGAAGTGGGAAGTGAAGGATGAGTGGGTGGTTGGATGTTGGGATACCGCGCCAAGAGAAAAACTTGCGGAAGTGGTCGAGGCTGAAGAGAAACGAGCACACCACTGGGAGACAAATAGAATTTGGAAAAAGTTCTTTTTTTTTTTTATTATTATCATCACATAAAATTCAATAGATTCTCCACTGTCGTTTTACCCTGCGTCCTGCACGGTGCCTGCGACTAGGCAACCTCATGATTCGGCGGCACGGGTCACGCCTTGGACAGTTAATACAGACTGACCTCTCTCTCGTCGTGAACTCATATGATATATGAAGTTGAGATGAGACACTGGGGAAATGTCGGAAATGACGAAACTTCGAACGCACGAACTACGTGGACGCATTCAAAATACTCGATCACGTGGAAAACATATATATGTATATGTATGGTTATTCCCGACTGTTTCACTACCCGAAGATGGTTCTGTCCTGATTTGATCTCTATTAATTCCCATGTTGAAACCATCTTCAGGTGGCGGAATCGTCGTGAATAATCCCGCACATATCTCGCTCCAATAACAAAATTCAATTCGGGTAACGTCGAAGGAAAAAAAAATAAATAAAACACATGGGTATCACGTGCGCGCACACTCTCCTTCGATCAACCAGCAGTTAGTCAATTTTGAAGTTTTATTAAACAGCCCGCCTTCTATCGTCATTCGATGAATACACTGACATCCCTCGATGGTGCTATAACCACGTTCATATCCTGAATCGACGTCTTAAGTGCGCCAAAAAGGTGAAAGATATGAGGCTCGAGGAAAAGGCGAGAACAGTGAGAGACTTCGGTTGAGAGGATGTTCGTATCCAGTGTGATTTCCCTGGGGTAAAGTCGGGCCGATCAGTCGATCGAGTGGGTGGTTGAAAACCGCACTGGGAAACCTAATATCCGAGAGTCTCTCTCCAGTCTCTCGGCCCCTTGTGTCGCCCTCGCGTCACATAGGAACTCCGTGGAGTAAGAGTGCGAGAGAGAGAGAGAGAGAGGGGGGGGGGGCGTGAGGAGGGGGATGGACAAGGTGCTAAAGAGAAAATGTGAAGAAAGTGAAGGGAGTAACTTGAGACGTTGAAACTTCGTGGTCCATCCGATCCTTGGATGAAAGTGTCAAACTTTAAACACGAGCGAGATTCACTCGTCTGATCCATCAGTGGTATCTATTAATCTTGTTCCGTTGTGTATCGATTCTGTAAAATCTTATCCGTGGGATCTTACGCGCGCGACATCGACACCTATGGACATACGGAATGCAAACCGGAGCACGTGTTGGTTGTATCCGCAAGATACGAGAGATGCGTTGAAACGGTCCTTTGGGAGGCTGAGTATATTCGGAGGAATTTTATCCAGCTTCTGGTGAAATCCGGAAAAATCAATTTCGCACGGTCCATTAGGTGCATAACGCTAACCAAACATCTCCGCTTCCAAAGTAAACCTTTTTCGAGGTTTTCACGAAAATCGTCGCGCGTCCCGCGCGGCACTCTAACCGCATTCGCGCGCGTGCCTCGGTTGCTTTCGTGAAAAAATAAAGAGGGTCGCCAGAGAAGACGCTTTACGCCCATGGTAAAAGCTGACGCAGAATAGGAAAGGAAGGTGCGGATTGAAAAAGGTCTCGGCTCGATCTTTCGACTATCCCATTCGTATTATTCTTGCTGGACTCTGTGTTTCTAATGCGTCCTGCTTGAAAGTCGATTGGGACTACACAGAAGTAACGTACGGCTCTTACCTGTGTCCCGATCTCAAGGACTTAACCTACCCACCTACTCGCCAGCCTACCAATCTTACCACCTACGTCCTTCGTATTTCGATATTTTTCAGTGGAAATTGTGTTCCCAAGTGGCTTACAAATATACCGATAAGAATACAGTATTGGCGCGAGTCTCACCGTATTGGTCGATAGTCGATTCGCAAATCGATTTTAACCTTCCTATCGACTCCTGCATATCCCCAATACTCCCTTGCACCAATCTTACCTTCCCTACGATCCAACGTATAAACCCAGCGCGGAACTGGTTCAGGCTCCTGGATAGCAAGCTAGTCGTCGGCCGTCAAAGGGAGTAGAGATTTGTCAAGTAAAAAGCATGACTTTATCGGTTAGCATTTCTTAAAGGAGCAAACGCAACAATATCGCAGCCACTGCTGTTCCAGCAAGGTCTGGATATCCGAGCCATCGAAACGACACATAAAGTTCAGCCTTTCTGCCTGGGACGTGACTTATTACGCCGGTACTCCAGGACCACGCCACCCTTGACTGTCGCCATCGTCCAACCTTGTCCACCCCTGCCCCCCCTCCGACTAACCCCCAAAGTGTAAGAGAGCTATATGCTAGTCAGGTACACTAGGTATCAGCTAGCAGCCACAGTCTATAAGTGCTCGGTGCGAGGGTAGCAAAAAAGGGGTTTCAAGCCCAGGGGGTGAAATTGTAGCTATTGCCGTTGCTACTTTACTTCAATTAATATGCGCTAACGTCGTTAATTAATGCAGAGGACCGAGCGAGCGTCAGAGGATGCTGGAGACGGAGAAGATTCAGTCACCCTGTCACTGTGTCTCTCGCCACTCTAGTCCTTTGGCACCCTTCGCCAATGACTCTCTAACGTACTGATAGGCATACGACGACGGACCCATTTCGCCACCCCGTATATTCCATCCAGCCATGTAACACAGGGACCACCTACTCACCTACTACCTACCACCTTGACTTTCACATCAGAGGCAGACCGCCGCGGCAATATCATGCGTTCGAGTGCTCCGGAATATTACGCGTCCTCGTGTGCAACTCACGCTTCTCATTGCCAGTCGGTTGCTACCTGCCAACCTTACCAGTCCTGTACCTACTTACTCAACCTACCATCTAGCAACCGTGACAGCGACTGCTAATCGAGTTATCGATCTAGTCCCCTCGCGCGTCACCGGCACGCGATTATTAGATTTAACAGAGAATTTTCATAAATTTCGATTCATTGGGTTCACCGAAGGTAGAACCTCAATTTCATCGCTTGGCTCGTTCCTTTTATTTATGATTTTCATGAGAACGATCGGTGAGCTATAATCCTATTTTGCTGATTTCTTAAAGGCACGTGATACTCGGGTGCGTCTCTTATTTGTGGCCGAGTGTGGTATACATGTATATATCTGTATGTCGGTGCATCGGTACCGGGTAACTTAGGTAAGATGTCTGTGCAGTTCAAAGGACGATGACGGTCGGATCGTATAAAATAGTAAAAATAGTATAAGACGGGCGTGTAGAGAAGCTTGAGAAAAATTCCAATATGCTCGTGAGTGTCGTCGTCGTGCACGGAATGCATCGCGGGCTTTGATTGTGCTTCGCTGGCATATTTCTCTACGCTTTTCGATATTGCGCCAAGTCGGGACTTCTCTTTCGCATCGAAATCGCGCGTGGATAGCTATCGTGTAGTAGTGCACCATCATGTGTGTTTGTATATATATATCGCACACAGGACTTGGATACTTATCAATAACTGGGAAACGTTATACGTACGGAATGAAGTACTATGGCGAAAATCAATGTGTTCAGGATAAAAATTCATACTTATCGATCACCGTGTATGATTTCTGTTACAGGTGATGCATTCTCGTTCCGCGGAAAGTTTCGCAAGTTTGGGATTACCTGCCTCGCCGTAAATCATTACGGTGCTTATGTAGATACTTGGTTAGGTCGACCGAAGTAAACTTTGATCGATACACGTATTGCGAGTGATCGATAGTGTTCGTATGATCGAGAAGTGAATTTTTTAAGGAAATATATGTATATATATATATATATATATATATTTAAAGAAAAGAGTTATATAGTGTGAGTTCTCCAAAGATAGATGACCTTACCCGATAACGTTATACCCGTCGACGGGGAGGCGAAAGTGATTGCGGAAAGCAGAAGCCAGGGCACGCGGCTCGTACCCCCAGGGGTACGGTAGATCGTCGACGAGGACCAGCATCAAGATAAGGCCTCTGGAGCTGATACGCCAAGATGAGCAGGACGAGCGGCTCGCGCCGTTAGCGGTCGCTGAAGTCGCCGTCCACAGGAATACCCGGGACCGGCCTCCTGGGCCCAGAGAGGCCCTGCCGGATGATCTGATCGGCGGGGACCAACCAGCCTCTGGTAGACGCAGCAAAATCAAGAGGACTCTTGTTGCTGATAGATCCAGGGTAGCTCTGTGCGCTCTGCCTGGTTCTCCAGATACTTCGCAAGGAACCTCGAGCCCCGTTCGCAACGCGCGACGCAAGAGTCGTAGGAGTCACAGGAATTTGGGTAACCTCGGAATCCGAAGAATCTCCAGCAGCGAATCTTCTTGCTCGAGGAACAATTCATCACGCGGCAGTACCAGTGCTACCAGTTCTCAAGGATCGGCGTCAGCTGTCGAATGCGAGTCGCGTCGATCGATTGGAATTGGCGAGGAGTCAAATTGGCCAATTGTATCACCGGAAGCTCATCGATATCAGCAAAGACATCAGAGAGCCCTTGGCATATCCCTAACGTTAAATCAGCACGTGGGAACCGCTGAGTCCAGGATAGTTGATCTATACGGACCACGTCTTCCTGGCGACATCAGAACGAAACGACAAGGCAATTTTGCGAAGATCCTTGAAGGATCGAACGAGACTGTAAAGGATATCAATAAGAAGATATTGGCAATGGCTCGCGCCATGACACCGACCTGGTCGCTACGGCTCCTTGGAGTTAGCTGTGGATCAGTCGTTTGCGCCTGGGGACTACTCCTAATATTTTCTGTGCTTGGCGGCGCATCGCACGACACGGCCGTTGGAAGTTTCGGCTTGGATAGTCTGGTAGGCGGCATCGATGATCTGAACGGAGCCCGATGTCCATGGGCCTGCACGTGCGACGGTCAGGAGCTCGATTGTTCTCACAGAGGACTCACTCAAGTACCGGGGGATCTGGCTGCTCTTCTGCTTGCCGAAAAACTGTGAGTACCTTTTACATATCTACGTATATCTATATACGCCATGCTGTACCTTCAGCCGTTCAATCGTTACTCGAAATTTGAATTTCATTCCGCTCGATGCGATCTGCCCACTCGCATCGGGCGAGCAAAGGGCACCAGAGACCGAATAATCAATAGCTGATCGTGCGCCTTAATAAATCCGACGAGTAAACGACTATTAACGCCGGTATTAGCATACGATTAATATGCCGGCAGCGGGAGAGAAGAAGGAATGAATAATTAAATCCGTGAAAATACATTAGCCGATCCGTCGTTTGTACCCTGTTAAACTGGCTTTATACGCCGTGGAAGACGAAGACGCGCCAAAGACGTCCAAAGGACGTTTTTCTATTATCAACACTTGATACCTTATTAAGCAAGATTATCAATATCTCGGATACGATATACTCGTGTTTTAATTCCATCTGTCTCATCCCTCTCAAAACACCCGTCAATCCTTTCGTTCATCCCCTATTTACATATTCGATCTCCAGGCACTACAACGATTCAACTCGTGCAGTCACTGTAGCTGCGCGACCTCCTGACCCAAAAGGTACCTTCGAATATCCCTGCAAAGAAATACCATTTAATCACAAAAGTCAAGCCGGTTGAGAATCTCTGCGTCTACCTGCTCCTTCGTTTCGAACTCGATGCAGAGATAACGAGCGACAGCGCTAACCGACCAGATGGGCTGGAACCCCATTTTCCCGTTCGAGAACCCATCTAAATCTAAAGTACCAGTGGTCGCGGGTTTCACGCACACGTAAACCAACGTCAGTAGGATCCTGACGCCTATACGTGATTACACGAAAACCGACAAAGATACATCGCCAGTGGGCTTTACCTGCACGCGTATAATTCCCCAACAACACTATATACCGGAGAACGCGGTAAGGGCCCTTGCGTGCATAGTGGGGCGCCACTAAAATTTCCAACAAATTATATAGCCATGATGATCCAAGAACATGCACCGGCACATCGTACCTTTGAAAACTCCCGTATACGGCTGATATACACACTGCACAACAATACACATGAAAACGACCGAACGATAAACGCCCGACGCCCGATGCGGATACCGTTCGATCAACTAGGTGTCTACGTATTACGTATAGCCATGCGCGACCTACGTGTAGCCACCTCGTAAAATTTCAAACTCACGTGCTTTTACGAGCCCACTACGTCCACCATTACGCTTTGAGCAACGCGCCAACCCCTACGTGTACACCCGTATCTTCTCTATCTACCTTGCTACTACTAAACCCTCTTATCGATCGATCCGAGCGACCACTGACAGGCCGATTGAATTTTCTCGCGACTTTAAGGGGAGGATTCGACGCTCTGGATGGGTGATTGATTGTAATTGCTAGGTTTAACATCGTTTCTCAGGTATAACCCTATATAAACTACCATGCGATTCGAAAGGACTATATTACCCCTAGTTAATACAGTCATCTCATTTTTATTCTACTATCAAATTCGTACGCTGTCATATTACTGTATTACAACGCATAGATTTTCCTTGATTGCTGTATACGTGTCTGAATTTATTACGGGCATTCGCGCTTGAGGTTAAGACCGTACGTCGTTGCTCCTCGGACTTATAATTTTTGGATTAAGCTACATAAACACCACTTGGAAAGTCAAACAGCATTGGAGGGCCCAGAGTGTTTGAGTAAGGCCCCCCCCCTTCGATACCATGTTTTCCCAAGTAACATTCCACGGGTGTAACGCGACGCCCTGCGTCGTCGGCTGCACAATGTTACTCCTGTAACATCGCTACGTACCCGATGTACGTATATACGTATGTATATAATATATACGTGGTACAGTCCAGAGGGCATCGTACCAGTTCCTACTGCGTTCACTATGTACCGACTCTCACTCTAATGTTCATTTGGATGATGTGTCCTATTTACAAATCATTGAGGGCCAGTTAACACGTAGGCACACGGGAGCACGCGATACGTTGCTACATACATAAATAGTTTGGAGCATAACGACCGCGTTGGTACTATATTCCGTACCTACTGGGTATACCGTATGTTGTATAGCGCACGAGGATGGGTTCGATTTCGAAACTTCTGTCATCCCAGCAGGATATCCATTGCATCAGATGTTTTATGTACGTTGTACTTTTGTTTGCTATTTTTGATGGGGGGGGGGGGGAGGGGGGTACCAGCAGCCTTTATATACGAATCGGATTCTTCAAGCTGGTACCCCGTATTAGGTATTATTGGAAATTACTGGAAAAAGGTTGATGACCTTGATTAGATGGAACAATTAGTGGTGAATATTTATGAATAATTATTTATCGCGAACGGAATGGGGTTGATTTTTCAATTTTTGTCAATCGTGTGGAATCTTTGTGTGTTTCGTCCTCGCGGTTGTTACTTTTTGCACGGGTGTTCATTATAAATTGTGCTCGTGGGACTGTCGGGCTCTTGGGGAGTGGTTCCTGGGCAAGGGTTGATATTTTCGATAGATGAACTGATGATTTTCATCGGTTAGGAAAGGTAAACAAAAAATTATTCTAGAATGGGGTCGCGCATTTTTTCACGTCATCCCTGTCGGGCCTTGTCATTATTTCCCTTAACTCCTCGTAGGCCCACCGTGTACGGTGGGGGTCGTTCCCTCCCTTAATCCCCTTTGGGCACCCGTCGGGTCCCTGGGCGTGGCTGTCTGTGGCCTTCCATCTCGCGCATAACCATGACGAAATTCTTGGGGTAGCTTTCGGAATTAATTTTACGCAGGTAGTCGTACCCTTGGAACGTGATCGCGCATCGACATTTCACATTTCGACGAATGCATTCACAACCGCATAAAGCACGACTACGTATTCCTCGACCTGACTCCACCAAGAACTACCCTAGTTTCGGGAAAAATCTCTTATGGAAATCGTAACCGTCACCCATTCTGTAAATACAGTCTCGTTATAAACAGCGACTGTTTGACTTGCCGTGGTTACAAATACTCGTACAGTCCGTACGACGAATATCGTGTCTTTGTCGCAGTGACGTAACAACAATGGCGGCTTCGAATATACGGCAGGACGGTATTACGCGTTCCATTAAGATTTTCAGCAATGGCGAATGCTCGATTGGTCGTAAATCGGAATTAGGCTTAGCAGCGGCACGCTTGGCTTACCGAATGACGCTCGCTCGGCGACTGTACAGATCTCCGTTTAGTCGCTCGATCGACTGAAGCCTATTGTCGTTGGATTATGTACATAGAAATTGCATCTACAAACGATACACCCGTAGTGAATTCCATGCGGGGAACCAAAAGCCGCGGTATAGTTCGTGCTATGTATAATAATGTATTCGTACGTATAGGTATATATATATATGGCTATGTATACATAGGTATTACAGGTTATGGCAGAGAACCTTCGACACTTGGGGGGTCCATGTTGCTGGCTGGACATCTAGTCCACGCGAGAGGATTACCCTGGCTAGAATGAAAAAAAAAAAGAAAAAAGAGGCTGGGAATCGTGCTCGAGGTCAGAATGCAAACGAGGAGAGAGGGGTGGGTTGTCGTATGAGAGGGTAGCGGCGGGTTCAAGAAGAAGGAACAAAAAAAGGGTGAAAAAGGAAAAAGAAGAAGTGAAATTTTTCAAGTCAGAATTCAGCTAGGTTTACCTCGTGTAATTTATCGGAAGCAGAATTCTTAGAAGCTCGTGCAAGCGGTTTACATAAAGACGTAGCGTTTTTGCGGGGTATTGTGTACATGTATGTATATATTTATTTTTTAATATATATATATATATGTATATGTATATGTGTATGTGTACCACGGTACCGTTTATTTTTTCGAACGCGATTTCGACGGGGAGTTGTCGGTGGTGGAACGTTCTCTTTTGGCGGGGATAAAAAAAATAAATGACCGCCGAACCCCATTTCCATGTATTTTCCGCGAGTTTGCCTTTACTTCTCTTTGTTTTTTACTTCCCCATACCTTATGGATCGTCGTGCTGCCCCGAACTCTCCTCCGCCGACATCCCGCTCGGAAAGCGAACATTAACATTTATATTAGTGATCTGCCCCGTGGCGGGCGCCGCTTTAAATTATCGGACAATGCCGGGAAACCTGCCGCCGTTCCCGCCCCCTTGGATCTTTTCCTTCTTTCATTCTGAACATGGAATAAGATTTCTGCACAGCCCTGCATTTACTCTGCATATTGACACACACGCGTGCGCGCACGTACCTATATATATATATATAACGTAGTTTTCCCACGGAGCGTTTAAACGTTCACTCATGACACGTCCATATCGTCTAGTTACAGTATATGATGGACACGTAAAAGAAACATTGCTACCAACAAAAGGCAAGTAGAACCAAAGTCTGAGGTGGATACGTTGTATAAGTGGTTGAGGAGAACGAACAAACAGAGCGTATTCGTATTCCTGGCGTCTGTCAAAACAAGCCTCCAACCACGCAGTGATGTACCACGTAGCGTGTAGTCGTCGTATGTCCCTCCTCAAGATCCTCCTCTGTCACCTCCTCATGCCGTATCTCCTTTTCTTTACCCTTTATCCTCCCTTTAATCTTTTTGCTCCCAGTACCCCTGCCCTTCGCTCCCCGTACCACGTCGTCGGTACACTCGCCGTAGGCAGACCTCAACAACGTAGTGCAGACCACGTTGCATTGATTTATCGCGTCTCCGTGCGTCTCGTGCGCCACGTTCCCATGTCCATGGAGAGGATAGCCAGAAGGTGGCGAAGACTCCACTCGACCTGGAGTAACCAGCTGGCCCCAGTATTACCGTCCGACGACCAATGGCTTTCCTTGTCCTCGTATCCTCTTTCCCGTCGACGTCGACGATGTCTCCGATACCTCGACGTCTCCCTGACAGACAGGGAAGCCAGGGGATCAAGGTGGGCGGACAAACGACCGAACCTGGACTAGGTGAATTCCTGGTTAAATCACACAGCCACTCGTGAAGTTGCCCGTGGGGTCGTTGAAAAGTTAGAGTTGCCAGCCAAGGATCAGGTTTACCAGCCTTCCTTCGTCTACCTATTCCTCTTCATTTACCTTTATACACGATTTCGCCCCTCCTGTCTATCCATATACTTTGTCGTGCCCCAACTCATTCTCCGCCACGATCTCCAGATTATTCCTCGCTGCTCCACCACCTTGGCCAGGCACTCTCGGTAAGGAGTGCATAGCTACTCGAGGATGAGTCCCGGGAGCGACGTCGAACGTGCCTTCTTCCGCAGGACGTCCAACCAGCGGCCGGCTTCACTGAAACCAGTTTCTCGGGAACGTAGTACTGTTATTGTCTCTCTCACGAAGCATCCTCGCGGAGGTTGGCCGGCCAAGGCGGAGGTGGAGACGGAATGACTGAGGTAGTCCGGTTGAATGAGAGTATTCGAAAGGGAGATGGTAGGTGTAGGATGTATGTGTATACAGTGATACGAAGAGCGAAGGGGACGAGATGGTAGGACGGAGTAAGAAGAAACGCGAAAGGAGATGCTCGTGAAAATAATGGAATAACAGGTAAAAAAAAAAACGGCTAAGAGCTATAAGCGCATTCGTGGCGCATTAAAGCCAATGGTCGTCGGCCATTAAGCTGTGGGACGGACGGACCTTCGCTCGATTTTCTGCTTTCTTTATCTCAGTAACTTTTCAATGCCGCGAATAATATACCTGTATACGTATAACGAGTACACAAGTGGCGCACGAATGGATACAATAATTATGTGGTTATTAAAGTAGCCGTAAGGACGTTCCTTAGGTACGTGCTAATAATTTTATATACTTTAGCGCGACTCTGTGCACGTGGCATTTTGTCGCTTATTGTGGATACTCGCGCGAAATTATCATACTCTGATGCGTATTGGCATTCGTCGGTAACGCGGACTACTAGACGGGATTAGAAAAGTTGCCAGGTCAGCCGCTAATGCCATCGGTATATACGTTCTCGGTGCTCCAACGTCACGTACAAATCATCGCTTACAATGCTTTCTATAGAAGCGCCGTTAAACGAAGCAGCCATCGAGCAATGACGGCTCGCGTAATTGCTTTCGTTTAATCTCACGGATCTGTAAAGAAGCTGAATTCTACGTGTCGCTTGATTTCTCTAGCTTAGATATACATACACAGGCAAATGTATGTACTGAACGTGGCGAAAGTCGTGGATGAAAATATCTGCCAAGCCAACGGGCTTTCGCAGTCTATATTTTGTGTGTGTATGTATATATATATATATACGTTGCTGGGCGTCTCTGCTTACTCCTATAGCAAGATTATCTTGCCGTCTAGGCTCTGTGTATATGTATTTCGAAGTTCCGTCGCCTTTCCCGTCCGATCTACTCGCGCAGCAAACTCAAACGTCAAGTTTCCGTTTAACGGCTAAAATTCGTTAAGCAGACTTGTTATAAGTTGACTTCGGATCCCGGTGAGAAAGTTTAAACGCGTTTTCGTGTCGCCTGCAAGCTACGTTTCATCGTCATACTTGCGTTACCCGCCCTCGGGCGTGTATGGCAGAGCAGTCCCCTCTAACGTTCCTATGACGTCTCAAGGAGTAGTACACGTCTAATAACGCACGGCTTGCTGCACATGCTGACTTTCTTTGAGGATCGACTGCCAAGACTTGCTCGACTTGTTAAATGATTTTAACGAGCCCTTCGTATCGAGTACGAAATTAATTTTGTTGACATTACCATTAAGTAGGAGGGAACGAGGTGGAGAAGGGGTAGTGGGGTAGGACGAAGAAAATGTTGTGTGAAAAAAGTTGAAAAATTTTCAGAAAAATCGTTTGAACCGTCGTTACATGTAATTACGGATACAATTATAGTTAATTGATATATATATATACATATGTATAATTTTCTATAATTTTATACGACACGCCGGCGAAAGTTTAACGACTGCTTAGAATTTCATGTCCATAGGTGGAGTAGTAAGCGATTACATGTCCAAACGTTTATTTCTCGCCGAGCAATTTGTCGCTTTAATTAGCCGTGTAACGAGAGGATCGTCTCGTAAGCCGGTGTGGATGTTATAACACGTATGGGTGTAACGATGGGAAAGGCGCCTGTCTCTCGGTGCACTGTGTGCTCATTAACTCATTACGCGTTCTTACGCACGATTAACGGTACGAGAAGGCATGTGCGATACGATAGCTGTAGTAGATTATTGGAGCGAACTGACGCGCCATATATGTTACATAGGTACTTTTCTTAATAATTGTATATGCATGCTTGACAAGCTTATAGGTGTGTATATATATATATATATATATATATAGACATAGGCAGTTACATGTAACACCGATCCCAATTCTGCTGCCGCTTTCTAGCCGTTCGTCTGGGATATCAAGTAAGGGTGTAGAATTTCCAGTATGGGTCATCCTAACCAGGCAACACGAGACCATAGTCAGTTTCCTGGTCAGCGATAGGCAGTCCGAAGTGTCCCAACGTCCTATAAGGGTTCGACCACCATAATTCGAGTCACACGATACCAGGCAAATGATCCTACGAGGACCCACGACTCCTTCGTCCTGCCAGATTGATTTATGCCCGTGGCTTTGGCTGATACGTTAAATCCCATTGCGGTCAATGTGTATGTGGGATATTAATAGTTTAGAACTTTTGACAGTTTGTTGTTGCGGGTTTTTACGGATATGAGGAGAGCGAAGGAAGAAATGGAGGCTTTGGAGCGATACTATGGCGAATAGGAAGCGGAGTGAAGTCAGTGGGTCAACGTTGCATGGTCGTAAGAGCATCTTATGCTCGAGCTAGTTTTTGAGTTTGATTTTTTTTTTTTTTTATAAGTTTTCCGGTGATCGTGAGCCGATTCGTGGGTGGAGGAAAAATAGTATACAAAATTTTATGAAATTTTCTTAGGAATGACACGTGGTGTCGATGCAGTAAACTTGTATTCGTATACAACGTCAACGATACTCGGGCAGTCATCGGGATTGCAATCGTGTTACTTGGATTTTCCGTGCTTTTACGTCATGCCGAAGCGATTCCCATTACACGGGTATATAGCCGGTGAGAGATTCGCGAATCGTGTTGCCTGAGTAAAAGCCGTGAAAAGCTTTCGAGAGGCGCGTTATATACTGTGCGAAAGTCAGGTTGAAATTTTGCGAAGAAATTTCTTTGAGATTCGAAAAATAAAATGAAAAATATATATATATATATTTCGTAAAATCTCTCGCAAAGTCATTTCCCACGTCGGTACGTTTAATCGGGTTTTCCCTTTTTTTTTTCTTCTTCTTCGTTTTTTTTCACAGCTGCCACGTTCTCGTGTTACGAGGTCGAAATATTTCAAAACGTCGAAAGGCGCCTTAATTACGCAACCGGCAACAGCCCTTTCCGCGATTCGGGAAACGTCGACGTCGTATCTGATCGTGAAAAGCCGAGGGTGCCTGCCAAGCCTTTATTTCATTAGGAACCCCGTTGCTCGGTACGTGTTACATTTTTATAATTAGTTTGCACGCGACCCCTGTGTAGGGAAGAGGCCGGAAGGGGTAGGTCAGCGGAAAAGAGAGAGTGGGGGTAAGAGAGAGGAAACGGACACGAAGCGCCAGAGCTGAAAAAAGGGAGGAATTACGACGTACGTGATACGAAATCCTAATTGCTGGCGGCACGTTACGAGTGATTACTTTTTAATTGCCGAGGCGCTGCGAAAGAATGAAATCTCGGAAATTCCATTGGGACGATTTGCATCGCGTTACACCTTTGCGAATAATTTACGAGACTCCGTAGGGTCTATGCATTGCACTGGTATTGACGATTTTTGCAATAAAGTGTGAGAAGGGTGACTAGAGGTTGGAGAAGCAAGTGGTGGGGGTTGGTGGGGCTTGGACCGCTGACGCTGGAATATCTTAAGCAACGAGAACAGCCGATAATCTCGTTGTTTCCCTGTAAACTATATAAATTGGCGTAAAACTGGATTTGCCGCTATAGACATTGACGTCTCCGTTAAGAAGCCCGTGGAGAAATTTACAATCCGAGAAACGTGGAGCGGTAACGGACAATGGGGGATAACGCGATTAAATAAGAAAACTAGGTAAATTGGAACGAAAGACAGAAATAACAAGGGTCAGGTTAGGTATGCCCGTTGGATAATGCAAATGGGAATTAGCCTTAAAAAAAAAAACACTCGATTCCCTTCTGTTACTGTTTCCATGAGAATGACCTAAATCGACTATGCGACAAGTGGATTTTTAGGGAAAAAAAAAAAAAAGAAAGAAACTCATTCACTTGGATAGAGTGGATAAAAGCTTTTATGGCTACAGTCCGTGCGTGTTAATAAAGTGCCAGGATGACCAGTCGATGGCCAATGGTACAACAGGATCATTATCAATAACAGTACCTGGAAGGAAGCAGGTGTCAGCGAGCAAGATATTGGAAGCATGGGAGTCGCATGTATCGCGTCAATAAGTGTCGCTCGATGACTAACGAGTCGGTCGCTTTGACGCGAACGCGGCTTGTCGTTGGTCCGACGTAGAAAATTGTCTGTACGGATTGCGTGTATACGCGTGAAGTAGACGCGAGGCGATAGTAATAATTAATTTCAAAGTGGCTTTGAAGTAAGCCGTATATCGCGGCCCCTTTGACGGGTCTCGAATACACCTAGCTGACATATGTAATAACCCTCCCTGTATACACGGTGTATACAAGTAACCCGCTATAAACGTACACGCGGTACGAGAAAGAGCGAGCGATAAAAATCGCTCGTTGCAAATACATACCGATCGCCTCGACGAATTTCACACTCGATTTCCCAGCTCGCCCGACGTCACCTGATTCTTAGTAACGACGTCGTTGCCAAAGACGCGCTTTGCCGCTCGACGATAGAACGACGTCGTTCCGTTTCGTGCAAAAGGCGTTGTTCCCGACCGAGCGACATTACGCACAGACGAGACTCGCCGGCTATGGCTTTTTCGGCACAATAATATCAAAGTGACGGGACGAGCGAGACAGCGATATACGTTAACGTGCGAGCTGGAAAGAGACGGAAATGAAATTTCGCGTCGATGCGGATTCGCCGAGTTTCGGCAAGTTACGACCGTCCGTTGATGTCGTAGCGTGTGAGGTCCTCGCTAAACTCACAGTGGCCTGTCGTCATGTCGACGATCATAATAGTCTTGCATACTACGGTGACGCGTTGCCAGCTACCGCTGCCAGCTTAGTACCCTACACTAGAGCAGAACGTATATAGCAGCGAGGTATAGTCGCGCTAGAAATCGACGACATCCTCCGACGTCGGGACGCATAGCTCCTCGAGATTATTCGCATTGCGCTTCGTCGTCTCCTTCCAGCTGGCGTTACCTATGCACTCGTCCTCGTGGCTCTCGCACTTATATACACTCTTTCTCTGGCACACGTACCTTACAAATATATCCTACGCGCTGCAAGTACCCTACGGCAAGTAGCAAACGTCTCCAGGCCGGCTGCATCTTCCGCTCGTCTTGTTAGTGCAAACGTAAACGGCGCTCGTAAACCGACCAAGTTGCTTTTGCCGGTCCAGCGCCTTGGATGTGAAACGACGACGCCGTTCAAGGTAGACGCAACCTTGTCGAGACTAGGTAGATATATAGCCTGTGTATAGGTATAGCCCTGTAGGAATCTTGGCGATGACTTTGAATAGTGTATGCTTATATATAAGTATATATATATATATATATATATAGTTACGCTAGGATAGATAAGAAAAAGATGAGTAGGTATATAACCGGTAACCCTCTGTCATTCTTGGTTACTTGGAATTTACTTTTGCTTCCTTTTTTTGTTCTTTCATTGATCCCCAATCTTCTCTTCCTCTTCCATCCTGAGACTTTTTTTTAAGAGGACGCTTCGGGAGGTCCGGCCCGAGACCACTTCCTGCCAATAGTCACAGCCGGTTGTGTCTCTTTAGTGTTTTCTAGCGGACTCGAGTACCCGGAGACCCTCTTGGTGGGACGGAGCGAGAGAGGGGAGGGGAGAATTTAAGAGAAAATGAGAGAGTACTTTGGTTAGGATACAGTGTGGATCGCTGCGAGTGGGCCGGTCCATGCCCGTCACGACGTCCACAGCATCCCCCGTGCTCCAATTACGGGAAGGAATGCTCATTTGGGACTCGGCAGGGGACTCGTAATGGTCAGCGAGCTCTCGAAACTATTATTGACCGTGAGCTACGTCGAGGAGGAGTCTTTGAGAGCTACGAATTTTTAATCCAGACTCCGTTCAGTTCTCTGGGAAAGTCTTGAAAAGAATGGCCTCACTGTACCGTAAGCTTTGCTCCGTGCTATGCTCCGTGTTCAGAATGCGTCTGTTCGGCTACCGACGGCTAGTCTTTCGAGTTCGATTGAGATAGAGAGGGAGAGAGAGCTATGCCAAAACTAGAAGGAAAGACAAAGACGCGTGACGAAAAGCAGCGTGGTGGCCCACTTCGTCGGCAGGAAGCAACAAATTGGTAATGGGCGAAAATGCTCTTCTCTCTTGGCTTCTAGTCGTCCCAAGTCGCTACCGTAAGCGTATACAGTACGCTGGCTTCTAGTGTGCGCTTATACTCCCTTTGATTGAGACATTGCTCTCCGCAGCAAGTACCTACGACTCTTACGGTAATACATATATTACATTGGATAATGACCATGGACTGGTATCCGGGCTCGCGCGCCCTTGGCACGTACCAGTAAGTATCCATAGAGAGCAAAGTAAGAAGAAAAAGAAAAAAAAGGCGGCCACGATCGGAAATACCGAGAGCCACATACTGTTTATCACGAAGTAGTAGCTATGGAAGAAGCGAGAGAGAGAGAGAGAGAGAGATAAGAAAAAAGGCGAAAAAGGCAAGCTTGAGTGCACTCTACTATATATAGTAAAACCGTACCGAGTGTCCCTAGATAGCAGACTGCAACACAATAAAGAATGATGAGTCCATGGTACTAGGTGGTGGTAGGAATTTCGTCGATCCACCCTTGGTGCCCCTTCAAAGTAAGGACCCCCCCCTCCCCCTCATTCGCCGTACCTATAAGCCGACTCTCGAGACAGTTTAAATGCTCCGAATAAAGCACAGGGGGGGCCCGCACACTGGTGGACTCCCTTCGTGTATGATCGGTAAGGACCTGGACCAGGATGAGGACGCAGGAGGGTGCAAGCTCACGCGAACGTTTTACTGGCACAATGACGGCGCAACGCGATGCGGCAGGGTAGGCACAATCAGCCCGCAGTGATTGAGGCTTTCAGGCCCTGAGCACGCATGTATTTCACATACTCATGTATTCACTCGCTCAGTTACTCACATGGCCTGACCCATGCGGCGCCGTAACCTGCCCCTGGGATTCTCACGCTCTTCGACGACACGTAAGCCAAGGAGACGATACGGTTATATGAGAGGCGTGTAAAGAGAGTGGAGAGTGATTTAGACTCGTGTGCGTGTGTGTGTGAGAGAGAGAGAGAGAGAGTTCAAATCCGTAGCAGAACTCAAATGGGAAACCTTTGTCATCGAATCGGTTCGCTCTGACTGTACCTACTCGGGCGATTCTATGTCAATCTATGATTTGGAGCAGAAGAGGAATGGAGGTGGTAGGAAGAGCGGTCGACGCAATTTTACGATCACAAAGGATCAGCCAGATTCCGGAAGGAGGGTTAAACGCTCCAACTTCAATCTCTGCCAACGGGGTTTCGCGAATTTTTCATTAGAACCTAATAGACCCCAAGGACTCTTTGACGTCTGAGGCCTCAAATCGTGATCTCATCAGGGACAATATAGTCATTTCACTTTTTATTCCAGTGCGAACTCTTGTTATCCGTTTTATTAATCTATATATGGCTCCTCGTATGGACCCTCGTCTATTTCATGTAAAATACGAATAGTTGGGCTAGTCTAGTCTACTCGTTCAATATATTGGTCACGCAGTTAAATTCAATCATAGAATTAACCTGTGTTCTAGATTTAATAGGTGTACCTAATCGTATATCGGGTACCAACGTCTAGGTAGTAGGGTGTTCTAAGGAAACGCGTAAATCCTATTTACGATAGTACAGCCGGTCGCCATTAAGTGAGTTTATGCACAGCTCGTTACAGTCGCCGCTAAGTCGCTTCAAAACTAACTTGATGTATCAGTCATGCGCGTATTACTATATATACTGGGTATATACGTACGTGGGATATAGGTATACTGTATACCGTAGTAAAGGTCAATTCAAAGAAATCCCCGAAGCTCGTACGTCTGTAGTGTCCAGAGCCGAAAAGATACCGAGAGACTTTAGTATGTCGGGGTCTAGTCGGGTACAAATGCGAGGATATCAGTCAAGACTCTGAAGGAAAAGTAGCCGTCCGATGGATGTTCCTCGTACACGCTATGGGTCTAATAGAAAGCTAATGTCCAGAACTAATGTTCCTGGGCGGCGACAGAGCCTCGGGGCCCCACTTGGCTGCCTACGAAACACCTAGATGCTTGGGACTTATGATTGTGGGACTTCCTGAGCTTAATCACCGTACGACGGATTTGTCATTCCATTCGACATTTCTTGCCGTGACTTTACGACTTGCACCTTACCGTTGCTCACTGATGCGTTTATATGTAACGACAGCTTGAGGTACACCGTTTCTCTTGAGACTTTGAATATCTTCTTCATATTCAATCTTTCTAATGGGTCTTCCATCGGGAGATTTTATTCTGCTGGCGACTTAGGGGCTTGGGTTGGACATGCTTGAGACTAGGATAAAATATTTTGGTATTTTTTTTTTTTTTTTTTTTTGTGAATACTCGTCACGTGTGATTTTGAGTATTTTCAGGGTCGCCTGTATGGATCGAGGATTTTTGGAATTTGTTCTTTTCTTTTTTAAGAGATTTTTCTACGAATTTTAAAATGGACGGCCAGACGCAAGACCCTAGAGGAAGTCGCGAAGAAGGTAATCAAACTCTTGGTTCCGCACGTAAATTACACAGTGGCGACGTTTTCTCACTGTTTCAAAGTCCCAGGAGACACCGGGACTCGTTATCCTTTCCGTAGCAGAGTATAACCCCTGTTCCGATCGAGAGAATCGCGTCAGTCCAAGGATTCCAACTCATCAGAAATTGCCGCACGAAGTAGAGGAAAAAAAAAAAAAGAAATTTCTCGCAGAGACCACCAAGAAATTCAGGCTTCTTATCACAGCTGCTGGCGTTATTGCCTTCCGCCTAATCGATCAGCCAGACTGAGCGTGATAACGTTTCGAGCGAGAGGGTTGAAGACTTTCAGGAACCCCGAACGACTTTGGCCACCACCCCTCCCTCCCCGAAAAGTCCTTACCGGATGTCCTATAGATCCTATCGATCCTGTTGAGAATCCACCTTCATTTTTTCCCTACCCTTCTTCACCAACCGATACTCTAACCACTTTTCCACCAAGTTTTCCCCGTTTCCTTTGTGCCTCGTGAACTTGCACAACTCAGAGTCGGGAAGTGAGACGACGCCAGGCGATCTCAAGGCTGTCGCGCGACGTCGTAGCTTTCCTAAGCCGAAAACAATGCCAGGGTGTCCTTTCTCATCGCGTCAAACGGAACGCCTTAAGGCGCTTACCGGATCCCATCTCGTTTGGCAATTACTTCCTGCGGATTCTCTGCGTAAGCGCGATCTCGCACCCTTCTCGAACCCGGAAAGCAAAACCGAAACTAGAATCTGCGACCCTCGTTCGGTCCCGCGGATCGTCCGCTTGCCCGGCTTAATTTCGAGCTTAATTGGAGCTTTCCTTGGATATCTCTTTGCGGAATTGCTTCCTACGAGAACTTTGCTACATTTCTAGTCTTTCAAAGCTTTTCGGCTCCCCTCGTATCACACAACGTTACACCGTATACCCTATGGTCTCGTAGGACGAGAATAAAACTGTCTCTTTATTATTTATCATTTCCTACTTTCTTTTTTTTCCACGCGAAATACCTCTTGCCTTACGGCGATATCACATTTGACGCTTTAATACACGTGGTTGGACGTACCGTCCAATGGTATCCCTCTAATCGTAACGTTCCAATTTTCGATGAGAGGAAATTACGGTAATGATGAAATCATCAGACGTAATGACACACTAGATTACGTAGGAGTGTCCTAACGACGTTCTATGTCATTACCGTTTCATTATGGCAAAGGTCACGTCTCGCCGAATTAAAATGATTTTTAAGACCGTCTGATTACCGACCGCACGTTTCTACGCTGTGAGCGCATCGCGTGTCCTCGCGACGAAGGTTCAAAGCTTTAAGGAGGTTGGAAGTAAAGGGGAATACAAAAATGATTCTGCAAGATGCAAGAATAGTCGGACCGCGTAACGTGTTAACGATCGACGAGTCTGTATTATAATTGAGTATTTTCTCGAAGATTCATATTTTTACGATCGTCGTATTTCAAGGAATAAAAGTACACTCCGTACTGAAAACTTTCAAATATATCCGCAGTCTCGTTCGCATAAACGACTAATTAATTGTTATGCCACCGGGTATCCGGCGCTGGCTAATTCCAAGGTATAAGAAACTGCCCGAGCGAAATTAGCCAGAATTGCCGGCACTCGCATTATGCAGATTCTCAGGCTGTATAACTCGGCAAGTTTAGCATGGCCGCGTCAACGCCACGACGTCGCAATGTAAAATTCGCGAACTTATGCACTGCGAATCAGCCCATAGTAACCCTTTTCGCGTATACCACGTTCCTTCCCATGCACACACGACCGTGTCTGATCGTATAGTATTATCTCCGAAAAAAAAAATAGTCTTCCACACGGATATAGTCTCTCTTTTTTTTTTTTATACCAAAACCGTATAAAATTATTACGATAAAATAATTTTTTTTTAATCATTTTTTATCCAATCACCGAACGAATTCTACGTTCCGAATTTAATCTGACAATCAAAATTAAAACATTCATCGAACATGACTGGTTCCTCCTTTCGATGAAGCGTCGTTACGCCTACTCAGGCGCCGTGGCGCTTCGACATCCTAGATCCTCAACGTAACCGATCCGTCGAGGTCCCCGTATAGAAAATTACGCACGTGCGTGCTCTCGTAGGTGAGCTACGACGTGAACTGGGTGGGTGCTGTGGAATAGATAGGTTATGACGGCTACAGCATAGAGGAGGGTCTGCGTGTCATAAGATTTCCGCTGCGAAACAAACAACCGCAATGCCGGAGGCGGTCTGAATTCTCCTCTGTTCTATCCCTAGACTAGGTCTGTGTCTGCTGTCTGAAGAGAGAGGAAGACCTAGCTTAACCCCTCAGCGCCTATACTGAATAGTTAGAACGCGTTGTAGCAACGCGATCCGTCACGCCTACCCTATATTCGCTTTTCAGTTTTATTTTACTCCACTGCATTCTCTGATAATAATTAGTTATAGGTGCGGCGGGGGTTGAGACCGACCGGAAGAGAAATGGCTAATGATTGTTGCCTCCTCTCTTTCGCTACCATTTACGACGGAAGTCTCTCGCTCTTGGTTATTCGTCTTCACGTTAGCTGTATTCTGTGTATAGAACGTTGAGCTACTATTGTGTCCCGGCTTCATCCATTTACTCAAATAGACAAGCTACCGAGGACAAAGGACGACCGAACATTCCTGCATTGGCAGGATCATTCCTTGTAACGTATATCCGTATCATTGCCAATGTAAAATGGCGCGTGGAAACTTTACCGAGTTATCTTGACATTGGGGTTAGGTGGCTGGGTGACGTAACGAGTTTCCTGAAGAATTTTTATAGTTTGCCTTTCCGGCAGCCAAGGGGATACGAATTCTTGACGGGATCTACATTACCGACAGGGTTCGGATTCGTTCCGATTATCTTGAGATCGACGAATGGCACTCTGACAAATTCAAAATGGCGAATGGAAAGGGATTATCCTGACGTTATTCTCTATCCTGCATACCGGAAACTGGGAATTTTATCCGGGAACTGACCTATCCTACGTGAACTCACGTTTTATCGAATGATCGTAATTTCACTGGATTCCGTACGAGATTTGTCTCAGCCACTGGAGCAATTCGGCTGAGACGTGTCTTGTAAGACTTGAACATTCATAAGGGTAGCCTAATACCACAATTCTTACCGATCGAATTACCTGACCGTAAAAAAAAAAAGGGTCCTATACGAATTCCTCTTAGGCCCAGTGTACGGTGAGCGAGCAATGACAAAGGAAAAGTCCAAGATGGCCGCGGTTGTCGGTATCGTTCAGAATATTCGTCACTTATGTAGAAACGTTCCCATAGCGCGACAAAGCGGTAGCGCGACGAAACCTACACTAAAGAGACTAACATCACCGAGTCCCTTTTCAACTTTCGTTAGGAGTCACACATCTGTTGCGCCTTGGGCATTAATCATGGGATAATCCTTTTGATGTTACCCTCTATGCTTTAATTCGTGAAGGAGCCAGCTTTGCCTACGTCCCTGCCAATTCTCTGCTACGATCTCAGCCAGTGCCGTATGTGCCTTACTTACGGTCGCTATATGCATACACGTGCAACGTGTGCACTTAGACGTTAGAGACAGAGTATATAGTTTCACTTGAAAGCGCAGCGTCACGAAAGAGAAGAAACAAAAATATTTCTTACCGGCTAAATTGTTCCGTATCGAAAACTTGGCAGTGCCATCAAACGAGCTGGCGTCGCATTCCACTTTTAACGAGATGGTAGCGTGTGGAATGACAGCGACGTAGGAAAAAAAGAAAACAAAAAAAAAAGGTAAACATCCTTAACTCCAAAATTGACGTATCGCTATATTTCGCGAACATCCCTATTGGACGGGGTGGGGTGTGGTATTGGATGCCAATACGTATTTCGGTCAGGAGGAAAAGTCGTGACGAAAAGTTTTGCAGTTTGCCTCGTGTAAATCGTACCGATCGAAAGGCGGGTTTGCACTGGACTGCGAGATGATATCGCGAGGCGAAAGTTTTCTTCTTACGGTCGTCTCGACTGTGGATGGCGGGGAAAAACGGTTTGAGGAATTAACGAGGGTTCGACGTGAATCGTAATGCTCTTGTGTATCTTTTGGATCGAGATAAAAATCTCTCGCGATTTATTAGACCAATTAAGGTGTAATTAACAAGCCAGCTGCATCTAGCAGTCGCATTCTAATTACTGTGCCGTGTCGAGGCGAAGCCTTTACGATTGCGCTAAGAAATTACGAGAGCGTGATTAGTTTCGATGCATCAGCAGCGCCACGTATTAACGTCGCCTTGAATTACAGTGTCGAGTATTCATTTTGCGTCTGTTTAAAAGGAAGAAAAAAATCCCTTTCTTTCGTCCCATTAAAGAATATACGAATTTCGGAAGAAAAGAGAAACGAGTAAAAAAAATATATATTTTTTTTATCGTATGTAAATTTTCAAAATATACTATTTACATATGTATGTCCTATCCTGTTATCGTGACGTAGTACCGCGTTGGCGGTAACTGATAAAAAAAACTTTCCGTCAGGACGCATGCCTGAGATACAAGAAATCCGCGACGGAGCATAGAGTGGAAGTGGCGTCCCGACGACTTGATAATTGGACGCCTCGTTACTTCGGATTACTCTTGGCGTCGGAACGCTCGAAATATCGCAGCTTTCCACTGCTCTTCTCCTTTTCTATATTCCTCGTTTTCCCTTTCCTTTACTTTTTCTTTATCCTTCTTTCTCTCTCTCTCTCGCTCACTCGTTTCGTCATTCCTCTCTCCTGCTCACGTAACCGAGCGCCACGCTCAAGCACGAGCAGGACGTACGCACCAAGCAGCCGCGCTCAGTGCCACAGGGTACTTCATTAACAGGGAAATGTGGAAAACCCTGTGACTCCGTCTCCAGCGATTCGCCCCGGTCTGCTGCTTAATGGCCGGATCTCTCGTCTCCAGGTACCAACATAGTCAAACGAGTACACGTCGTCGAATCATCGTGTACCAAGCCCCTCATTCACGCGCGGGTACGCATCTCGTTCCTACAAGAATCCTCGAAACGAGTAGTTTTGTCCGAAAGAGAAAGAGGGTAAAAAAAAATTTTTTTTTAGAAAAAAAAGTGCGCTGGAATCTCTAGTGGAATTTTTATTATGCGACTCGACGTCTTAGCTAGGTCTGTGCTACACTTAGGGAAACAAATTTCTACTAGGGATGTAAATTGAAAAAAATAAATAAAAATAAATAAAGACAAATTGAGATATAATTTTCCTTTGTACTGTACTATACATGCTGATGTATATATTCGAATAACTCGCTTTTCTAATGCCTAAAGGAAACTGTATAGTAGGCACTGGTCTTTAATGATACATTAAGCCGTCCTTTTAGGTAACTGCTTAATATGGAAACGGATTGTATCCAGTCTCATGTAACTAAGCCTGCTGTATGGGTGTGTATTGACGCACAAGCCTTCGGACCGCAGGGACCACAAACGCAATGCGGTTATGCCACTGACCAAAGCGGCTGTTCCCAACACTAAATTGAGGCACAATCACTGCATCCGACTGGACGTATCTTGGCCAATGGAATTCCCTTGGCGTTTATCCTTTATCGTGGGCGACAGGCGTCTGACACTCGATATACCAGAGATGTCCGTACGGAAGGAGAGAAGCTGCCGGACGGACAGACTGGACAAAGAGGGGCTTGGTTAAACCAAACTACTTCCGATCCCTAATTGAGAGACCAGCCAGAAGTCCAGGACCCGACTGTCCTATCTTGCGTCTGACGAAGATGCAGATCCCGACAGTTGAACAAGACCAGCATCCTATAACGATTCCTTTTGATCCATGGGATTACAAACTACCCCAAAGCGTATAGTTATTGTTAGGGAACTCGGTATAGGGTAATTATGAGTGAGTCTTCATCTAAGGGGGGTGGGAGACTCAATGAAAAAATAGGGTTGGTATAATTCTGATATCGATTGGGATAACGGGAATCTCTTGACTACTAAGGGGATTAGTTTTGCGGTTTTTTTTTTTCATCCCCTAAATTCGTTGTACACGAATTCAGAAAAGTGGAAGCCTTATAAATATGAATTGTGGTATAATATCGCGGCGATTCTTGGAAAAGATGGAGAAGAGGAAAAGAATGGTAAAAAAAGCCCTGCCGCAGGTCTCGAATTGAAGAGTTTTTGGGATGGGGTGAGAGTCGTAAGGGTGGTTTTCTTGATTGTGATCGAGTGCCGCCTCGTCGGCTACGAATCAAGGGAGTAAGCAAAGATGACCTTAGCGTGCTACTGACATCAATAACGTATAACTCGACTGTGCGTGGGGGGTTGACGAGGGGTAGGAGGGGAGCCTTTTTTTTTTTTTTTTTTTTCGTACACCCTCCTGTCTCCAGGAAATAATCGGCGATCCCTTAACTAAAAGAACCCACTCGATAAACTCCCACGCGATTGTGCTAACGAGGACTCGTTCGATCTTTATAAAAGATCGATAGGTCCAACTTCGTTGGCTTGTTTGGGTCATTTTGAAAAATTGGAAATCCACCCTCTGTCACGTTATAATGCGTTCTCGTTTCTGTCTTCGTTATTTCGATGAAGGATACTCAATGATAATCGCCTATACCGCCGATTGTCCTGTACTTGGCGTGAGACTCGACCGAGCCCCTTGATTACGAAAGTCACGTGACTTAAATCCCAGTTAGACAAATAATTTATTTGTATTTACAATAATGTGGGAAAAAAACAACCTTTTTTTGTCATTTAATTCGTACGAATTTAAAAAAAAAAAATTCAAAAATTTTCTGTCTATGACAGGGATGATAATCCGCATTAACGAGGATAAAAAATGGATTTCCAAAGAAACGGGGTAGATTAAGAAATTAGTTTAAGAGTAAAAAAAAAATTGGGAAAATAAAATCGCTACGAAACGCCCTTAGTCGCATATATCCATAAGTATAACGTATGCCCTTAATACGCGAATTTATGTATGTGGAATTAACACGCCTACGTGGGTACGTCGGCTGGTAATATGTTCACATATGTAAATATATAGTAGATATATATATACATATTTATATATGATTGAGTGTACTTGCTTGCTCGAAGCATAGACTACCTTTAGCATCGTCGTAACAAACCTCATACGTTTGAGTAATACAGGGTGTACCAAATGTCTGGAATATCCATGGGAATTACCAAATTGTTGTAGCACCCTGTGTATAGCACTGGCGTATAAGCGAGGTGCAGAAGCCGTTGGTAGAAGCGTGAACGCACAGTCGTGTAAAACCACATATATATATATATATATATATATATATCTGTGTAAACTGCTTAATCGGGAACAGAAACTTGCAGTGCTTGGATTGAAGATGGCGGCAGTATTTGATTCCGTGACGAAATTGCCACGAGATATAGTAATATATTATCATAGAACTCAGCAGGAAGAGGAATATTACAGAATGGGATATGAACCGGAAACTAAAAAACCGTTTGAATCAGTATGTATACACTGTATATACGATAAAAAAGAGGGAGTGGGGATGGGAACGAGATTACAGATTACAGTGGATGTTTTAATTAAAATAATTATGATAAAAAATATTGCCCCTAAGCGAAACAACGATTGGTATATTGGAAAGTGGATTTTGCCCGATCGCCATTTGCAATCACGCAGATTTACATTTTTAATTTATGTCTGCTCAAATCAAAATCACCCCCTCCTCCCTTCTCCTCTTTACCAATCTTATATATATATATATATACACATACTCTGTTCTAGCTAATAATCTCGGTTGCTCCTCCTTTTTTGCCGTCATTCTTTTTTCTCAGCAGTTTATCGATCTCCTGCCGATTCGCCGTCTTGCCTTTTTAATTATCTCCAGTTTCTCACTTCCTACGTATCGTCTCTGTCCCTCTATCTCTCTTCTTGGTACGTCACCCCACGTTCAGCCCCTCTCAATTCTCGCACGCAGGCGTTTTCATCTCTTCGCTTTTTCCGCGGGGCTATCGACAATTTTTCAATTATCCAAGCGTAAACGAAGTAAATTAATTGTTACCACGGCGACCAACGGCATCTATCGGGTCCCCTTGAAAAACTTCTTATTCAGGAGGTTCAGTCGTTTTTTTTTTTTTTTTTTTTTTTACAAGGAAGAGGGCTGCCTGGCTTCTTAAGACTCCAACGAAGGGAGGATGACTTTATTCATTTTTCTCAAGGAAACATCAGTCTTTCTTACGTTAGAATTTCGCTACGATTTATTCCCGATATAAATATAATTATTGATACCTGTAGATCAATATTGTACGTGGATTATATTTTCAATTTTTTAACCATATATATAAGCGTCTTGCCTGTAAGCGGCTGTGCCTGATATATATATATATATATAAGCGTCTTGAGTCATATATATAATAGGTATATACAATAAGTATAGCAAAATACTTGGCCGAGTGATTTGTAAACCAATTATCGTGTGTGCGAATGCGAACGAAGCTTTTCGTTCTGGCCCGTTAGTGTCCCATGTCTTCGAGTACCTGTATACTTATATTGTGTCTTTTTTTTTTTTGTATATCTTCCCTTCGCGCAATAAAGGTAACAGTCGATCACGCGTGGAAATCAAAAAGTCACGATAAAATGAATGAGAATGGGTGACCTGGGAGGTATAAAAAAAAAAAATCCAGTGAAAACGCAGCCTTACGCCATACGGTAAAATATAGCGGCAGGTGTGCCAACGTATCCAGTAGAATATAAATAAATATAAACTGATCACCCAATCGATCAAACTCGACCAACCTTGTATAAAAAAAAAAAGAGAAGAAAAATACTCATCATCATTCATATGCATACGTTGATCCAATTATTTCTATTGAATCTTTTATACGTACTCTGGTTGGCGAGGCATATCTGTTCATGGAATTTATGTATTTCACGTAAGACACACAAAGCGAGATAAATATTCATCTGCGAATATCCCTACCCATGCGTGTACAATGTCCACATACAAATACAAATACTACGGGTCCAGATTAAATCGGTATCTACGCATCCCGCAGTTCTCTTATGACTGATAGGAGATCTAGAAAAGAATAAAATCAAAATATAAAAAAAAAAGAAGAAAAGCCATACGCACAGTGTGTAAATATGAACGATTAGCGTGTCATCCATCATTTCTGAGCGACACGTGGTTACACGGCAGGATACACGTGGACTCTCAAGCGTTGTTATACGAACTCGCGCGACTTCCCCGACACTTCTCATAAATACGTCACAGCCGTAGCTCGCTGTGTACCAAGCCAGAAGGCCAGAGAGCGAGAGATACTCATCACATTCCGTAATCCTGAACAGCCCTGAAATCGGAACACGGAAGCACGTCGTGTCGTTGAGGCTGTGCCTGATTTTCAGGATAGTTTCTTGTTGCCACAAGGAATAAGGGATGACTTTCAGTGTAGGGTAGTAGGTATGTACGGAGATAGGAAAAGGGCAGAAATCAGAGAGACACGAAAGGCACTATGTGCTCGCGCCTAGTGACTTTGATACTTAGGTTGGTACGAGGCCTTTGTGCGATCCACGTTTCCGTCCAGCCTCTATTACGCTCGCCCATTTCGCCTCATTACCCCAAAACACAGAGTCGCCCTTGGCTCTGGGTCGACTAGGAGGAATAAAGGAACTGATAAGATTACGAAGTGCCTCTCTCTCTCTCTCTTGCTCTCGAGGGTTGCGTAGGTAGTGGCTGTATAACTGTGGAGGTGTAGCATCTATTATGTCGAGAGAACAGCCCGACGATATCTTCGGGTTAACATCCGTTTCGATAAAGGAAGAGGATGTGGAACAAAAAGAAAGGGAGGAAGAAAGGATAGAAATAAGGTGGTCCTGGTACTGATGGTGGGTCTAGGCCCTTTTAGATACACGGAATAAGACACGAGGCTCTTGGTCTAACTGTTGCCTGATTTTCGAGGGCTGCTGTTTACCCTTGGAATCCCTGTAAAACCGCTGTTCGAATAAGAATCGTAAATTCTCGTAGCAAAGCATCCGGAGACTGTGTAAAGAGATAGCGAAGTGACCTCTCGTGGAGCAGTGTAGGAATTTCGAAAATCAGTGAGATTTAGGTAAAGTATTTTTTCTTTTAATCGTCAGACTTTTTTATGCCTTCTATACACTGCGCGTATGACTGTATTTGTTTATCTTCGATCTATCTGTGTCTATCGCATTGAGCGCTATTGGGACTTTGAAATTAACGGCTACGTCAGCGCACTAAAGGAAGAAGCCTTGCTTGGTATAATAAATGTATTCTCTGATTGCAGCATCGATCCCCACGGGCTTTGAAATTAAGGCTGTAGGTACGTGTTTCTCGTGTTACTCGGCGCGTGAGGGCCGTCCCTCTAACCATTATATATATATATATACATCTGCATATATATATGCAGATGTACATGGGTAAACTTGCACATTCGTTTCGTGCACCTACGAAGCATTTTGACTTGTGTAGATACACGTGTGGGTACATTCAATCCAATAGATATAGGTATATAGTGTGAAGTGTGACTAGCGATCGAACACTTGTAGCATACTGGGTATATTAAAGGTATAAGTGACCTAACGCGAGTGCAATAAAAATATATATATATATATATATGTATAAAGGGTGGATCGATTTTTCAGTGTTGAACTCGAGCGTATCGCATTCCTGTGATCGCGGCAAACGAAAGTCACCGGAAATCATGCGACCGGCGACACGCCATCCCGTCACTTTGCTACCCGTTTCGCAGCTCGTCCGCCAATTAGATTCATCCCCCCCCCCCTCTCCATCCTCCCCCGATGTTGCCTTGATGTTCTCAGACCCTTGTACAGGGGGTTGCTGTATAGACATGGTGTAGGGTATATTGTAGGCTCACTGCTCGGGACGGCTTTTCGAGGATTTTCACGGGAATATCAAACGAGCTCGCAAGGGATGTAAACCAGGGACAGAACGCTACGGCGACTGGAGATGTATAAATGTTCCCGATCAGTCAGAATGTCAGCGGCATTTCATCCCCCTTTTGTGGCTCGGTACGGATGGAATAAATTCGCGACGTCCGTTCGGGGCTACAACCTTCGATTTGTCCCTGGTACGTTTTAAGGGTGCTTGGGGAACGTTTATCGAACGCACGCGATATTTATCCTGCAGCCGTTACAGGGTTGTTTCCGAAGGTACATAGAACGGTCGTAAAGCTTATGGACGGAGGGTGTATTTATATTTGAACTGGTTTTCGCGCGGTTTAATCAAAATGACACTAGTGCTTTTTTTTTTTGACTTTGCTATTTTTTTAATATAAGGGTTGTAAAAATGTTTTCTTCAGTATTTTTCGTTTTGCTGTAGCGACAGGGTGTACCCGATTGAACCCCAATGGATTTCGCTCGGGCATTACAGGAGCTCAATGTTATTTATTCGTTCGTTAATGCTAAGAACACGAAACAAGTAACCGGCACGTTATTCCCGGTCGTGGAAAGACATGCCAACCCTTAACGCGGGGAGACACGCGAGCGCCATGGCAAAAGTCTTCTAATAAATTATCCAAGAACTTCCTTACGGTAGAGGCAATAAAAAATCAGGGAGAAAGCATTACGTAGGCGTTTCGTTAATACGCTCAATAAAAATTACTCGAAATGTACATGGCGAGACGCCAAAGTGGAGGTAAAGGGAAAAAAGGTTGGACTGTGCGTCGCGACGCTTACGTGAGAGACGTTGATGCTCTGGAGAAGGGAGGGGAAAAGAAAAAAAATGTCAGAATTACTACCGAGAGACGTAACTCGGACGAGCGGGTCTATATTCTCGCGAAGTCCATTAATACCATAGCAATTATAATCATCCCCTATACCGGGGGGATGACGAACTAACGAAACTGTCACAACTCGTCGCCGATCGGAGATGAGAAATTTCGGGATGGCAACGCCAGGAAAAAGTTTCACCGCGTTTGCACGTGAATTGCTCTGACGTACCCCAGAGGGCTGCGTGAGCATCCCTCGCGAGATAATTCGGTACAGTCTGCCGAGAATCAGCCGCGCCGATTCGTTATCAACCCCTTGCCACGGGGGTAGAAAAAAAAAGTTAAGCCTAGACTGCGAGCGAGGAAGTAAACGGCAAGGAAGAGACTTTGGAAGAGGTTCGAGAAGTAATGACGCGCGATTACTCAAGGGGAAAAACTTTTTTTCAACCACCCCCCGCCCCTAATTTAGTAAAAAAAAAATGTTACGTTACGCAACAATTACAATTTTCGGAGTGATACAAATTCGACGTACCTTTCTTCCAATGCCAAATCACTTCTGGAATGTCTTATGCAATCCTGTTCCGAGAGCCGTACTGCCCATACAAAGAAGAGAATGAGAAGCAAAGAGGTGGGTTTTAATGGGTGGGGCGATACGTTGCAATCAAGAGAACACGACCGCGTTATCCGCGTGCAAGTCGCTCGTCCGCGTCGCGTAATCCCGTTTGCGTGACGGAGGCGCGAAGTGAACTGCACTTGCAGTAATCCGGATTATGGGCTGATTTGTTGCCGCGAGCTGTATTTATCGCTTAGCTGGACAAAGAAGGACGAGGCCAGCCTGAATGGTCTGAACGCAGCAGAGTCAGACGTCGGTACCCTTATCGGGGAATAAATAGACATTTTCACGCGTAGCCAACTTCAGGGCGTAAGGACGGGCTCGTAAAGTCGTCCTGTCGCGCCTTCGAGATTTCAAAAGGCGAACGATAAATCTTCTCCCGAGTTACAGTCGAGAAGGTTGCCTCAATTGCTTGTCTTCGACTGGATGATAGATCGTTCGTACCTTCGCTTAGAATGTAATTCGAGGAAAATTTGAAAAATCCGTGTAATTTCAAAAATTCAGTCAAAATATATCGAATTCGTAATACCTATATATACATATATACTCGTACAATTTTACAGCAGTATGTATAGGGGCGAGCGTTTACTAAAAAAAAAAAAAAAAAAAAAAATTGATAGATAACTCAAGCACCTAAAATTGACTGGAAGTAATGACGGAAGTTTTACGTTGTTAGTAAGTAATTGTGTAAAATGTTCGTTTTCAATCAGCATTTAGATCCTTTTTTTATCCCCACAATCTACCAAGTGCCCAGTGTGACGTCGTCCCCTGTTCGCTTTAATTATATTGATTTCCTCAACGACTAAAAGCTTTCTGACGGACGCAATCCCGATGCCTCGTTTGCGTCTGACTTTGACGACGACGCTGCTTCCGTTTGAACCGACGCCGAGCGTCCTTCAGGAGATTCCTTTAATTTCCTTACGTAAACTATGTGGATCTTCATTGAGAATGGGTTTTGGGTATAAACAGTCGTCCCTCGTTTCTGTTCACTTTGATAAGAATCCACCCTACCCACTTTAGCCTCTCACTTAATGGACGGGGAAGTTTCGCTCTTTGAACGATCTCAGAATGCGATACGATTTACGACTCCGTCATATTCTTGTTAGCCAATTAAAATCTTGTGAATTTGCACGACGTGAAATTTTACCTCGATTTTAAATTAACTTGTAAAACTTTCTCATTAAGATATTTCCCAAGGCTTGTATATATATATATGTGTGTATACACCAACGTGTATCTAGACGATACAAAAGTTTCTTGTTTTCACTGACCATCGGACAATTCCAGCCTCCTGGTATAGAAGCTATACCCCGGTCATGTTTGCTTTTTCACCCTCCGCTAAACTCACCACTAATCCTCCTTCTACGTCTACGACGAGGCTTAGGTCAAACTTTGATTGAAATACGTTTTACCAGTGTTTACCGTCCAGAAGCGTGGATTTATATTGCACCAGGTTCATCCGGTAGCTAATATCGACAAAGAGGGATGTTCCGGTAGAAGAGGGTTGAGCGAGTGAAATTTGTGCGAGGTAATTCGACGGGTATAATTGATACGAGAATCTCGATAAGAAATCTACGAGGGGGTGGAAAAGGGGAAAATAAATTTTTATAAGAATACCGGGATAAAAAAAATATTGCCAGCAAAGTAGGATATGTCGATGAGACACGAGAAAACATTGTTAAAATATCTGCCGTAAATTTGTTCAAGTTCACTGTCGTCGTCTTGCATCTGCCGTCCCTTTTCGTTACCCATGGAAAAGTGTCTTAGGTGGAGATCCGTGACGCCCGTCTGGACCAGTTGTGGAATCTGGGAGTTTGCGTCTTACTGTTTGCTTTGATAATTATTACGAGTTATCTTTCATGAGACGATCAGACGTCTAGGGCGACGGGTGTCTTGATGTAATTGGTTTATTTATGTCACTCGTAGCGCATCCATGCTGCTGCAGTTGAGTCGGACGTGGATGACGTCACCCTGATACCCTTTATCATTTTCTAATACATGGGACGAGCGTTACGGTACACAGCATAATTTAGGTTAGGTCAGCTCAACATAGAAACGTCTCAACGGGTAAAAAAGATCTACTTGCCTTGGGGATGATGGATACGTTAAAACTATGGAGGCCGTCTAAGTCCTCGGCATTATTCAGAGAATTCTTGCCCGGTCGGTAATGATGGTGTCTGCTACTGTTCCGGCTGCTTTGCCGGCTTTGAACAGAGGTATAGGTTGATGGGTCTCGTCGAAGATGATGGGACTGGAGACATTGGGTACGGCGATGTCGCCGAAGTAGTTGCGAAGTTGATTTCCTTGGTACTTTTCGTGGATAATAATGGTGTAGACGGAGTAGACGGTTCCACCAGAGTTCTTTAAGTTGGATCCGAGGTGGACACGACTGATGGAGACGCAGTAAGCGGTGGCGATGATCCATTGATCGGAGATGAGGCTACCACTGCAGCAGTGGAGTCCATCAATAAGTATACTCATATGGTAAGGAACTTTCTCTATGATAATATACTTTCTCCGCCGACGATATAATGATGCTCCGATGTGTCACTCGTTGGGATGCTGGTCGTAGGTGATACTGTAATCGTGATAAAGTAACGTTATCAGATCATAGTTGGAGTTACGGGATTAATGATGTGTCGTGATCTATAGATCTTTGATGTATGCTGTGAAACTAATAATTGCATGTGACGTTCAGTCTTTATTACACTTACCCATCACAACGGATACGAGGATGACGAGGATCTAGTATCTCAGCATTTTGATTCTGTTGCTACAGAATTGTAAGAAGCTGGGAATTATTTACAATTTATTATATTTACAATTTATATTATGCGAACTGTCAAAAAAACGTGTTCTGCCAGCAAACAGACAGTTCTCAAAAAAAATGCAGTCTTTAGTAAATCATACGCGACTTTCGATAGAACCAGATAAATTTATGTTAAAATACAACAAATTAAATATATTTCAGTGTACCACCGTGAACATGCATACACAACAAAATTTTTACGTAGAGCCACGTGCGACCTACTAGGGACTTTGATCTGTCAAAAAAAAAAAAACTCATCTATTTCATGTACTGACCATAGTACCATAACTGGCCAGTATATAAGTGCAACGAAACGTCCACTTCTCACAATTCCACAGTAACAGAATCAAAATGTTGATCCACTTGCTGCTCCTCGCGGCCGTTGCGGTGGGTAAGTAAAACCTGAATGTCACATGAAATTCTTAGTTTCACTGCACACACCAAAGATCTATAGATCACGATACATTATTGATCCAACAGCCCCAACTATAATTACGTAACGTTACTTTATTACTATTAAAAGATCACCTACGACCAGCAGCCCGACGAATGACTTGTCAGTAGTTTCTAGTATCAATGGCTTAGCAGATATCAGCATAGAGGAAGTTCCTTACCATGCAAATATACTTGATCGCGGATTGCACCTGTGCAGTAGTGCAATCATCTCCAACCAATGGATCCTCACTAGCGCTGCCTGCACCTCGTTACTCTTTGGCGAATACGGAGTCCACATTGGATCCAGCTTAAAAAACTCTGGTTGAGTCTACCATATCGCCAACACCACTATTGCCCACGAAAATTTGCAACAATATCTGCTTAAGTCTCCCTCGAACGATATAGCAGTAATCAAAGTCTCCACTCCCATCATCTTCAACCAGAACATTCAACCTATTCCTCTGTTCAACGCCAGCGAGGAAGCTGAACCAGGCGTAGGCGCCGTCGTCACAGGCTGGAGCATCCTTACCAAGAATGGTATTCAGGAGTCAGAAGTTCTCCATGCTGCCACCGTGTCTATAGTCTCCAAGGCCGCGTGTAACGCATCTTACGTGGATCTCGACGGCATCCTTGATGGACAGATCTGCGCCGGTGACTTAGAGAGTGACAGAGGTAACTGCGCCAGTGACACCGGTAGTCCACTTGTCATCAAGGGCCGTCTTGCTGGTATCGCTTCGTGGGGCATAGGTTGTATGCAGCCTCGACATCCTGGTATCTATACAAAAATTGCCCGGTACCGGGATTGGATAAGAGATAAGACGGATGTCTAAGGATGCTTGTTTTGTAATTTCTATCATTGTGATTACTGATTTTATGTACTAGTTTTTTTTTCTCTCTCTCTCTTTCTCATCTGTGCCATACTTTATTGAAATAATAAAATTTAATAGAACCTGTAAATATCTGCGATCGGCTTTTATCTACTGACATATACAGAGGTGTTGCGGATGACGTAGTACAAGCGAAAAGATGTTAATACATGATAAAAAAAATTAATCGAAATTCAAATAGTCTTTACTGTCCAGAAGCGTGGATTTGTATTGCACCAGGTTCATATGATACGAAGGAAGAGGGTTGGACGAGTGAAATTTGTATGAGGCAGATAATCGATAAGAGAATCCCGATAAGAGATCTACGAGGGATATAAAGGGGGAAAATAAATTCTTATAAGAATACTGGGCGGGGGAGGTGAGGGGGGGGGGGGGAGGGAATGCTGCCAGCAAAGTAGGATATCGATGAAACACGAGAAAATATTGTTTCCCTTTCGCGCGAGAATCCGCACCCTCTTATCTTGGGCTTTTTCTCTTTTTCACGATTACCATTGTCTTATTATGCCACGAAGTTCCGGAAGTTCTTCCTACCATTATTCCCGCTTCTCTCCTACCCCGCTTCTCTACCTCCTACTCCCCTTCTAATCTTCGAACCCTGGAATCGTCGAAGGAAGAAATCGCAGAGCGATCGTAGCCGAGTCTTGGGGCGACGGGAAGTCGCCAAATCGAATCCACTCGGAATGGAAAGCTGGAATGTTGCCGTAGGCGAAAAAGACTCTCCGGAGCTTCGAACTCTCAAAATCTATGGAACCACCATATATATATATATATATATATATATATATATATATATAGGAAGGAAGGAAGTAGCATGATATCTTTTGAATGAAATACTATTTTTCTGTCTCATTTTCTTATCAAACGTCATACGTCCCATACGACAGTATGGAAATTTTATTGAAATTTTATAACCTGCCAGAAACGATATATCCATTCCTACGTGATAGTTACGGTTGCCGAATAATGGCATTGGCTTACATTTGTTTCTGGCAAGAGAGCCAAGTATAATTATCCGTACGAGAAAAAAAATAGGCTGTGTACCTCGAGCTAAAAAAAAAGTGCTCGCAATTGGTAGAATGCAGAAGAAAAATTATATATGTATATAGATACTCCACCAGCTGATACGTATACCGTACCGAATCGTTAGGCATTTCAGGTATACCCTTAGTTACACCCTTATACATTATGAACGATACAGATATTTCAAAAGCATCGTATCCCCCTTTCCGTTTGTATTAACCCAAAAGTCCAAAAAACAAATTGCCAAGAGATGAAGTATGAGAAATAACGTTACTCTTAACGGTACTGCGCAATCCAATGGCGTCCAATGAGCAACTTATTTTTCTCTCTGGAGTTGCCGTCGAGCAAAAACCAAAATAATCATCTTCTCTCGCTGAGAATGCTTTTTCCTTTTGGTTCTCGTAGCTTCATTTTTCTCTGAGTTCGAGCGACGTCCAGGCTCTCGTTCGCGTTAAGAATCAAGCGAATAGAACGTTAATACGTATCTACTGTAGTACAGGTTATAAGGTTCTACGTCAACGTGTTACCAACTGCCTCACACTAAAACGCCTTCGGATGGCGTCGGCGACGTCAAGAGCGAAAAGAAAATGAAGAAGAAAGGACCAAGAAACGAATTGACGTTGAGAAGATTGGGGAGCGGGTGGGGTTGGGGTTGGGGGGGAGGTTAGGGTTCCGTTAACTAAGAAAAGGAAGAAGACACGTAAGGGTGAACGAATAGGTGGCGGTAGCGATCCTCGTACTATCTCCGGTGAACAAAGGAGACTTCCCCATGTACCGGAAGGGTGAGACGGGTGCGGAAAGCACCCCTAGCCCTCGACTTCCGGGACGACGATGTATAACTGCCTTAGTGGAGTTGGCTTAGTACGTCTACTACTTGTGCTTGCCTCTCTGGTTACGTATATGGTTACGTGCAGTCGTGTATATCTATATGTGTCTGGCTACTTGTCTCTCTGAATGTGAAACGAACTACGAATAGCTAACGAACTAATGACATCGATGGAAATTGGTTCCGGAAACTGTTCTTTGAACTTACTGTTTCGTAAGGGATTACTTTTTCCGTGCTAATACATTTTATTTGAATTTCATATTTTTCCCGCGTCAAACTCACTTGCTCGCCTAGTCTAACAACTCTGGAATGAATAATTTGGATTTTTCATCTTACCAGAAATTTCTTTCTCTCTCTTGTGCGACTTGTCCCGTCTTTCTTCTTCGTAACGAACTGTTGTCTTCTGGATTTATTAGGACGTGTACAGTCACTATAGAAACGTTGAATCTTTCAGCTTTATTACAGGATACGACATTTTCAGATATTCTAATTCCACGAGATGTATTCGATCGACCTGTGTCGTTAATATATTTTATTGCTGCAAAATATCTAGAGCACGATGCTACGCGAGTGAGGTAGGTCAAGAGCAACGTGACGAAAAATGGTCCAGTTCATTCCGTCGCTCTAATGATCGCCATTGAACAGTCTGCGCTTTATGGACGAAAAATCTGGCAACGACGTTTCATATTTCCTCGTAAAAATAGACTTCGGTATCCGTTCGTATAACGATGTACCTGTCGTTTCAAAGGAAACATAATAAAAATGCAATTGGTATAGAAACGATCTATATAACCCGATTTAATATTGAGAAAACAAGGTAGTCGGGATACACACATGTATTTCAAGAATAATAACATTACACGATCGATTCCCATGAGGGTAAACTCATTTTTCTAAGAGACTCCAAAAAAAAAAAAAAAACTGCCCATATATAATCCCCGTCTGTGCACGTACGCAGTACGATATACGGTTCTGAAAAGATCCCCTTTGATCCCTCAAAATTCGATTCGACTTGGCGAAATTTTTATGGTGCCTTTGGAGCAGTTCATTCTCGACTTTTACCTCCAGACCAAAATTGGTTTATTTACCATGGTATTCAAGCGTGACGTAAAACCGACGAGCGAACATATAACGACACGTGTCTGGCCGACAATAGCAGATACGTGTACGTAAGAATCCGTTTGCGTCGTAAAGGGAAAAAGTTCGCCCATAAAGACGAAGCTTAGTGGTTCTTTCCTAGTATAACCCTTGACGTCGCGACGTATCCGCGTCCTCGTAGTATGGGCGCCGTCTCGCATGGGGAACATTTCTTGCACCTCTGGGACAATGTACTGGAGGAATCAATTACGTCGCGCAGGTCGTTGTCCTGCCCTTTAAAAGCCATAACGATTTCGCGACTCGGATAAAAACTTTTGATTCGCTCTGTATACGTTTTTGATGAATAAAATAATAGGATTCACGGTATAATGATAATAATATTGGAAACTAATTCGACCACGGTCGACCGTGCGGTCGAATTAGTTTCTGTAAATTATCATGGTGGTAGAGATGGATCTGACTATACTGTAATTGGGGGTAGGAACAAGGTTAGGACACTGTATAGTAAAGTTAAGGTCTGAGTAGTTAGGTGCTGTTACTACTGTAGTAGCTTTGCTATTAGTTGGTCCAGCGAGGCTGCATGTAAAGTTAATATTTCTTTGAGAGTGATTCATCCGTCCATAATATATCGTCTAACTATCTCGTGTGCTTCCGTTTTATTCCACTTCGTCTACGATGCTTCCGGTACTCCCAGTAATATTTCCAACGAGAATTCGCTACCGGTTACCGAGACTGGGTCTGCAGCATCTTTGATATCTCTGACGTGCTGCGGCGATGCGCGTCTCCTTGGATCTTAATAGGAGCGAAACTAACACGACAAAGGAGTAGCTCGTCGAATTTCGTAGACTCAAAGTGTCTGGCGTCGAATGGAGATAATTTTCAGGATCCGCGAAGATGAAATAAACGGAAACGCTAAACTGTACAATATTAAAGCATATATTGTATAAATAAATGTATAACAGTGAATAAATTGGAAATTTGAGAATAGTAATTTTTTTATAGAAAAAAAAATTTTTTAAACAGCCAAGCGCGATGTACGCACTACGTGGAAGGGGGTGCCCCTTAACAATTTCGTTCCCGCAAGGAAACAACCCCTACGTTGCATTCCAACCCCGTCTCTTTTTTTCTCCAGTACGGAATACGCCACGAAATTCCTTACGGCCCTGTACCACCCACCCCTCCCCCGCACCCCTCGCCAACCACCGTCTCTCTTCATTCTCCTTTATTTTCCTGTCGGGACTTTCCCCCTTGCCCTACCACCCTCACCCACCTCCCATGGTATTCTTGGTTTTAGTCTCATCTCGACCATTTCTACCCCATCAGGGTTCCCTACTCGTCTTCAACCCTCTGCAAGCTCACCCCTCCTCGAATGGCTAGCAGTTTGCAGCTAGCAACCACCAATGGGACGGAACGAGCGACGCAGAGCAAATTGATATTAAATGCTGGGGATGGTCACCTTGTATATTTCTTTATTAACTTCGTTGAATGGTCGAAGACGACGACTCCTATCCAACTGTGATCCTTATTCCTCTTAGTCCCTGGTCCTTAGACTATATGTGCCCACAAGAGTCGACAGCGCTTTGCTTTTACTTGTTTGTCTTCGACAAGTCGCTGACCTCGACGGGCAGGATTGATTTATGTGCGATCGCCCTGTATATTATACTTGGAGCTCGTTTTACGGGCTTTATGAAAAGGTAATGGACTTTGGGATATGTGTTATATAGGTGCTTGCGTATATAAGAGTGGAAATAAAATAAAAAGGGGGTCGTTAATGTTCGGTATACCTGGACTTCGTGTCTATTGTTTAGTCTTGCTTAAGGTTGCGTGCGAGAATGACGGGGGCAGGGGTTGGTTTGGTATTCAGGTATAAATTCTCAACGTTGAATTGAAAAAATTCCAATATACATTTTCCAACGATATTTTACATTTTGAATAACCCAGTGACGACTTATACGGTGAAAACGGCGAAATACTATTTAATGATTTATATGGGTCTAAAAAGTTTAAAGGTCCCTTCGACTCGTATTACCCAGGGCCCTCAGCGTTTCGGTTAATTAGCAGCCACGTGCGTCTCATTAACCGAATTTCGACCACAAATCACGGTAGCGTAGCAGCCGCAAGCATAAATACTAATTATGCGTAACTCGTTGGGTCGCCGTTTCTGACTCGCGAAGGGTGAAAACAACCCCCCGAAAACGGAGCACCGAAGCCACACGAGTATAATTATGACATATATACCATAGGCCGGGCAAAGAGCCAGGCTCGTGGAGATGCGAGGAAAATTTTCTTTCCTCCAAATTTTCATCCCTTACCCTCCTGTCCCTCCAACCCTCGCGCCGATAAGCCCAGATTGAAATATATGAGAAAGGTGCATTCGCGCGATATTAAGGTCTGTACTCTATAAGTTCACCTCCCCTCACCAACTTTTACCCCTCTTCTCCCTTGGGATAAATGAACCTCGACCCTTAACCTGCCAAGGGTGAAAACGTGCCTACGGCCGACACCGTAAAAGACCCGCGTATACTCATGATTCCGGCCAATTTTCAATTTGTACGGATCTCACGAAATCGTTTATTTCCACCGCAGTGGGGAGAAAAAAGAAAGAAAAAAAAAAAAAAACCACCATGCATCGAGACTCTTTTTATCTATATATAGATACACATCCAGGAGGTTGATTTTTGTTTTTTCTTCAAGAAAATACCCCATTTCTATGTAGCTCCGGTAGTAACCCTGCAGAGTGCAGCAGTGTACTTATATTTCCATCACGTTCCCACTATTACCGTAACATATACGTACAATATATATATATATATATATACACACACAGCATCACGTGACAAAGTTCTTCCTAATAACTTCCTTTGAAGAGGTAAATTTCTAAATTACTATGACAGAGGCCAGATAGGACCCCCCCTATACCTAGAAGCCCAAAGACCAAAAAAGTATACCGGGAACACATTATAAAGCACCGTAAACGTACAGGGCGATATAGGTGTATTACCTTGCAGGTATTTTAAAGTTTTAATGCGAAGCAGGTAATCGTGTTACCGCATAAGAGTAGCATTAGGCTCCTTCTCAAGCGCTTCTATAGGAAGCTATTACCCAAGTTACGCATGATTAAACGTTAGCCTAGCAACCCTCCGCTCTTCGAAGTTACTCGACGAACATTTCTTGCTTGCGGTTATTCCGCGCTTGTACACACACATATATATATATATATATATATATATACTTTACATACCACCTATGTCTATGTACACCATATAAGTAGCAATGTACGCGCATTCATGGTACATACAATCCCCATAGTAACTACATCAAATACCTAGACTATCAATAGTATCTCCATTACGTATTTTGTATTGGAAATGTACCCATTTTTTTTTTTTTTTTTTTTTTTCCTAACAAATCTTTATTCAAACCGTAGCCAGTAAATTCAAACATAATTAAGATTCTAATAACAAAAATCCCGACGGGATAAAACAGCCCTGGCTAATACCAGCCTAAATATTGGGCAACTTCGCATGAATTGGGGCTATAATGCTGGGTTCAACATTTGTACTATATATATATATATATATATATATTTTGTACTCGAGTAGTTACGTACAAGACGGCGTATCCTTCGGGATAGATCGGCAATGGGGAAACTACGCCTGAGGCATCCCCAGGGATTAAGGGGACTCTTTATTTAATATCCCCAGGCTGGTGTCAAGGAATATACTGCGTAGGTATACCGTTAGGTACAGTGCACCCTCTTCTGAGAAAGCGCTCTCTATAGTCTTTCATACCCTTAGATATACCTTGCAGCATCCCCTCTATATGATCTTACTACGTTATTACTTGACTTTCATCGATTTGTATACACATTGCATTCTCTATTATGTAATCGCAATCCCTGTAACAGCGTTCGAGCGGGGGGGTCGTTCTTTAAATGTCAGATAAAGGGTAGAGAAAAATCTTAACTGTAATCCGGCAACGTACCGTATGAAATTCAAATGAATTCCATAAAGCCCAACGTACATGCATATATGTAGCTATAGGTAAAACTTTACCGTACAGCAAGTCACTGCGGAAGCAGTTTCTTGTCTCGCTATAGTTCATATCCTTTCGGTGAATCTAAAACTGGTTTATTTACTGTGACAGAGAGAGATATACGTATGTGAAAAATACGATATGAGAAGAGTCAGAGCAGAGTGATAGAAAAATGAGTGCGTTTGTCGTAACTCTTGTATTACTTGCATTCTGAACTCCATGGTAACTCAAAAGCGTAGAAATAAGAGTAATAAAATTGTATGTGTATATATATGTATACGAAGCGTTGAAAAGGTAAAGAGTATAAGACTTCGTAATATCCAAGGAATGAAATCAGAGGGTCCTTCCTCCCACACCAGGGAGGGTTGAGGGTGGCCAGATATAAAATGCGACAGATAAGACGTATGATGAGAATAATAATATTGCGCGCGAGCGAGGAAAAGAAGAGAAATCACGAATGGCTGGCTTGGCTGCTTCCGTACGAGTGACTCCGATGGAAAAAGTCGTAATGCTTCGCTATGAAATCGCGACTGCTTCTCGCATACTGAGAAACTGGGATAAAAATCGCTAGATTTTACCGCGGTGGAGAGAGAAAGATAGAGAAGGGAGGGGGGTGGCTGGCGATGGTGCGACAGTCGAAAATTCTACGCGAATGGGACTCGGGCGCTGGTGTGTGGCGACACCTTCTCGTGTCCCCCGAGAACTATATCTTTGTAGAGCGAATGAAATTGAACGGGACACTTCGTACGTGACAGGGTACGCTCGTACTGTACATAAATTGTATATACTGTAAACTATATAATATTATATAGTGTATACTATATAACTTGACTCTACCCAAAGCATAGTACACTATGTATACACACAAATGAAGTAATGTGTTCTAGGAACTCTAGTTGTGTGAAAAAAATATATGTGTATATACTACATATGTATAACGTATATGTCATGTAAAAAACCTTACTAGTGTACGAGTACTATGGCGAATTCACCTACGTATCGGAAGGCGAAACGAAACACGTATAAAATCATCTGACGCGTGTAATGCGGTTTTTATTAAAGTCTTTGTATACCAAGGACACACAAGGTGGCTGCCTCGTGTTTTATTACTAGCTTTAGATTTTTGATGAGTTTTACCCATCAAGGAAAACCATTCGTTATAACGTCATCCGTCCTTGTAGACGTACAGACGTATAATGTATAACACGCAGTTACGTTAATTCCGTATAATTGTAATAATACATTTTGTCTCTCTCTCTCTGTTGCAGGTAAGTACAAGCCGATAAAAAGAATTGGTATCAAGATACAATGAAATGCAGTCGTACGTGACAGTCAGTGAGTATCAAGAGCCATCAGTGTCTCTGGCATACTTCCATATTGTCAATTCTGCTCCTGAGCAAGATGCTGGGAAAATATTTTTATCTGCCACCAGCGACGTCTTCCTTCTTCTATCTATTTTCTTTCTGTCTTACCAATTCGATTTGTACGTTGCTCCTATGCTCCTAATAGAAGTCGCACAGCATCACGGAATGCTAGTCGAAGTACATAGCTCTGTTCGGTGCATTCGTCGAATGCACTTCAAGCTAGTCGAGTCGAGTCGAGAGAACGAGGGACTCGGCTTTGCCATTAGCCGACAGCCGTCGTGCACCGCAAATACAGGCCTCCCCACGCTAATTGGCAAACATCGGGGTTGGCTTATCGCGATCGGGACTTGATTTTTTTACATTACAATCGAGGCACCCGGTACATGAGCCAAGGTATTGGCACACACGTACGAGGACTTAGGTGTCTGTCGCGAAAGAAAATTACGAGTCGATTGCGAATGTCCTCTGGACCATTTTACATGCGTTTCCGTATGCGCAAGGTGTGAAGGATTGATTGAGGATCGATACGTTTTAATTGGACGTAACGATATCTTGGTGATTGAATTTGTACGATTTTAGGAATCGATTATTCAAGAAATAAGATCAATTATTTTTTTAGTATATATGCACATTTATATTGTATATTATGCACCGGGCTAAGAAGAAGTACAAATCTTTCCCACTAATGAATTTCTTCTTGGCTCCTAAATTCAAGGTCAATGCTAAACTTCTTTTGTATACCTATATACAGAGTCCATATATACATAGTAGTCGTATTACTCATTGAACCACGTGCATATAACACACGCATGCTCCGTAGTCTGTAGACGGGTGTACATAAGACGAGGCTCGAGAATTGTAATTATGCAGGCACGTTTAAAGCAGCCCAGGGTACCGATACTAAATTGATTCTCAGGCCAGCCAAGAGGTCGAGCTGGGTCAAAAGCCTTTCGTAAATCGCATTAGGCTGTCCCTGGGGCCGATCGGGCCCGTCGAGTCGGCAATCAGGCCTGGGCTCTTAGGATTCAAGAAGTATATAGAAGGAAGTTCCGAGTGCATCTCGTAGATACGTTACCCATATGCAAGCATTGCATACAGTGCATACAGTACAGTATGCACGAGTGAACGATATGCACACTCGATGCAATGAATCCTACCGATTTCACGATCAACTCTCATTCCACGTGCACATGGGTATCCGCCTTTTCTATCATTTGTATTTTATACATCCCCTCGCCCCACTGTATTTTTTTATCTTTTTTTTCTTTCTTTCTTTCTCTATTTGCTCTATGCTCCTACCTCTCGAACCTGGTAACTTGGTACATTCGACTTCACCTATGCGGAGGTGTTTTCGTTCGCGTGGGAGTGCACATCCAACGACCCGGAACCTCAGCTTTCCAACGACGGCAAGTCTCTCTCGTATCTGATTCCTCCATCGTTCTTATACAACGCGCTACGTTATACAGGTACGTAGCTATCTCGTTAAAGGAGGGGCCCCTCTGGCTGTGCCCCACGGCCGCATTATCGAACGTGGCCACGGATGCGCATTTATGGCAAAGTAATCGGGTACCTAGTGGGGTACCGTACTTAGAACAGGGCCGTATACGTAAAAAAATAATTTGGTAAGTAAAAAAAATCTGATCTAACGTAAAAATAGCCCAAACTTTGTTGATTATTGTTTAAAATTGTATAGACCAATGGCGATGGTACTGCTATGACGGGGATATACGTAACTAGATCGAATATGCGTAAATACCAGTGCATTCGATCCATACTTAGCGACCGTAAAGGTCGTGTGTTCTGTGTGAAGTCGGTTGGCTGCGATATATACGGGGTGCGGCTGTGGCTTTCTAGAAATCGACTCTCGTGCGATTTCCAGCAAGGTATACCTATGGTAGACGGCAGGTGTGTTTTGCCACGAGCCAATGGGAGGAAGAACCGGGAGCACGTAGAGGACCTTTTGACCTCCTTGGACTCCCATCTTTATCCTGATTCTTCGTTTTTTAAATCTCTCTTCTGTTCGTGTTTCTTGACCTTTTTAGGTTTTTTTTTTTTTTTTTTTCTTTCTTTTTTGTTGACTCGAGTATAGCCGTGCGAGTATAGTCTTTGGTTATTATTCTTGGTCTTCTTGTCGGGGAACTGAGATACACGGCACGCCGCGAAGACGATTTCCGAGGATGTTTCCGTCTTAACAATTAATAACATCGACTTCGTATCGAAGAAGAAGATTTACACTGGGTTAGAATTACGAGCTGAGGCCTTAGGGCTGATTTCGATGCACGATATTCCGTGTCAAAGGTCGAGCGTAGCCTCCACCTCCTTTCAGAGTTTCAGCGAGTGCGACTATCCTAGGGATGGTAAAAAGAGCCACTTCGAAAGCCCTACGACCTTCCTTCTTATTCACTCTTATTATTCCTCTTCTTTCTTCGTCTACTTTACTTCAGGATGCTCATCGACCCTTCGGTCAGACTCGCAACGAGCTGCAGCTGTACCAACACGTTCATGTGCTGTATACAGGGTCAAGACTCTCCTTACTGCTTGTCCGAGAGAAATGGCGTCGGGACCAAGCCGAGGTACTGTTAATGCAACCTCACGATCGTCGGATCAACATGAAAAACGAGGCGACCGGACCCTCCAGCCGCATCCACAAGCCCGTCTACACGAACCTGAAGTATTCTGTAGATTCGTTTCGATATTTAAAAAAAGAAGATAGTCGTTCCAATGGCGATTAAATCCACGTTCAAGTGGCATGGCTCAGAGATAACGTGTTCCAGGAACGAGTAGGTTAAAGATGAGTTTGAAAGTTTGAAATTCCCGAGGGCAAAAGGAACGCTTGCCAAATTTCTCAAGATGGTGGTGAACCACCCCAGAGTCCTTGCGGTCAACTCGTTCCCAACACTGGATTAATGTTAATCTCTCTGGGCTCCTGGGCTCCTAGCAGCAGCTACACTTCACTCCAACTATCCCGCACTCCTTTGCTCTTACCTGTTCTTTCCCCATTTGACTCTGTTGGCTTCCGCTTGCCACCCTGCAATCCTGTATCTCTGTCGCTCTTACTCACCATCCCCTATTTCTCTCAAGCTCCAAGCCTCAACCCTCCTGGCTGATTTCGAGTGCTGTCTGAGCGCCCTGAAAGTCGACGAAGAGACGCTTAGCCCCTCTTCCTTTGGTCCTCGTTCGACAAGCGACAGCCCGACGTTCAGCCTCGAGTGCCGCCACTTTAAAACTCTTCCTAATCTCGGAAACTGAACTGGGATCTAACCGAAATCATCTCCTGCCCCTATAACCCCAACGTGCCATTTACCCTTAATGACGCTGATAAAAAGATTAGGACGTTTCACGCGAAATTAGCCAGCTCGGTCTAATCGAGTCAAACTGCTTCCTCTTCTTTCTCTTCCTCTTGGCTTTCTTCTTACCCCACTTTATTCTCCCACAATCCGCTAAGAGGATTAACACGATATGGAACCGAGGCACTTGGAGAATTTCTTAAGGAATCCCGCAAATATTGATCTCGTATATAGATAGTGCATCCGTAGGGTGTAATATTTGACCGGAAGTGATATCAAACGAATGGGAACTGGATCAATGACGATTTTTAAATTCAGATGTATGAGTATCTGGTGGAATGAAGTGTAGGCGACAAAATCGATGTGAAAATAATCAATCGAACGTTAATTGCATCGTGGGTCACTGAACTTGCTTGCAGTAGGACCGGGTACGAATTATATGTAAATAACAAGTGACCCGGCATTTCAGCGGGTCGATGATAAACACTCGGTTCGCTACTGCGTCCGGGTTTTCGGGGAGCGTTTTCCAATTAATGGATTTCCGGTTTTATCTGACGATGGCATAACGGGCCGTGGGCAGTCATCGGTCCGCGAATTTGTTTACAGGTGCGTAGCTACGGTGGCTCTGTAGGGTAGGTATAGAGCGTCGCGACGCCCTAGTCGAAATAAATCCAACCGGAAAAGTGGCTACGAATCATGGCTCGCTTAGTGTGAATTTTACGGACCAACGAGTGTACAATATTCATAGCAAAGTTATTCGCGCGCATAAAATCCAAATAGTTTCCAACAATGCGACGCTTTTTTTTTTCTCATCGCGTACATGCAAACCCGACCGAAAGACATTCGGTTGAAAAAATTTTGAAAATTGCAAGACCGTCTCTACAGTTATTCTGTGACTTAAAAACACAAATCAGACAGCGAACCCTAGAGACTTGGTAAAGTCGACGCCAGTCAGACCTAGGAAGCCTTGCAAAGGACACCCTTCTTTACGGTTCCCTATCTACCGTGTGTCCAACAAGTAACAACCACTAGTTTTCCTGTATCTTATCGAATCCCCAGAACTATTTTCTACTGCAACCAGAAACCACTTTGAGATAAGGAAAATACATTTTCTAATCAGACCATTTCGTACGTCAAGAATACGTACCTCTCGTATCTGCGGACCATTTTATGTGTCAAGCTAGAGCCACGCGTTTACTATTTCATCGTTAGTTGGTTGGTACCTCTGTGTATTATCCGCCATATTGACTACTGCATCGGGCTTCGTGGCTTAGAATTACAAACAAACCCGATTACTGTCAATCCCTGCGTGGTCTAGGAATTTTGAAACTATCGAATAGTCATTAGGCTGGTGGGATCGATATGTCCCAGTTAGTTTCCTACGGGATATACCGTGTAGAAACGAAAGTGACTAAAACGACGGCAGGAGTAAGAAATAAGATAAACAAGAAAGCATGGAAAAAGGAGATACGGCGGAGTCAGGGATGAGAATAGAAGTTCGGCAGAGTGACAAGAAGTGATGAATGAATTTAAAGATCCTGTCCGCCTCTTCTGAGTACACGGTACCTCTATCTATGTTGATATCACATAGCCTGGCTTTATCGGAAAGAGTTTGCTCCGGATAAACCTCCTTATCATTAATCAGCAGATACACAGGAACATTCGCAAGAGTCGCTCGAGGATCGTTACTTGCATCATCTCGTTTTGAAAAAGTGCATCAACTGCATGAATGCATTTACAGTGTCCGGTGATGGTTACGAAAAAATTGTACACAGTGACTGATTTATAGGATGAAAATAATGATATTTTTCGGAATAAATTCGAGATTTATAAAATTCGCAAAATTTAATTTTTTTTTTTTTATATGCCTTGGGTATTTTTACTACATCGCGATGTAACGTTGAGTTATGCTTCTGTTTTGACGACTCATATTTTTATGGTTTTCGGGAGCCGGGCCAAGTGTTTAGAGACTATGTCTAAGTATAGCACGCAGGGCAGGGATGGTTTGCCATCCGAGACAGCCAAGTCTTCCTCCTCCACCACCTCCGCAAGAATGATCTTTCCACGAGTGCATCCTCTCTTTTTTGTCAGTCCGAGTAGAGACTCACCTTCAGGTCTTGCAGTCAGAGACTTGGATGAACTTTTCCCGCTTGAGACACCGTGTGGAAAAACCGGTTCTACGGGGCGTCGCGACGGCGACACGTTCGGACCTTCCCACGCCGGACGACGGATAATTCGGGCATTGTTCCTCGAGACTAAACGATGCATTATTATTCATAAGCGGTCAGTCTCTGTCCTGGACAAGAATTTTAGACTGGACGGTACCAGTAGGTCCCAGGTATACTGGATGTATAATTTCCAGAGTGAAATCAAAGTTTGAAAATTCCATACGGTCGTCATTCTAAATTCATAAGATACGTAAGAAATAAGCATAATAAATATTTTTTATCCCATTCTCAAAATGACAGAGCGATAATCTTCTTTTTTGGAATATTCACAAAAAATCATTATTTATTACCAAAGCATCCCATCGCTACGGATCATCTTTTTATTTTCTTCCTTATTTCTCTTATTCGAATCTCGTGAAAGTCTCATACCTCCATAAACTCACACTCAGCCTCGCGGTTAAGGCTATTTGCCGCAGAACCGCAGTGTAAACTGTTACTCTTGTTTTTCTCTTGTTTCACGGCCGCCGATCGATCCCGAAAACGTTTACTTAGGCAGAGACGAGTGATGTCAAAATCAATGACGACCACGTGAGTTTTCTATAAGCAATAATTGACATAAGGAGGAAGAATTGAAGACGTTAAATATCAAAGCTCTCATAACTCATAATGAAACATTCATACACCCACACACGCACGCACGCACACGCAAACAGGGCCAGACATAAAGCAGATATCCAACATCAGAAATAGCGACGCCTGTTCAATCTTAAATGATTTGATGAAGAGAGCCAATGAATTTACCAAAGATTAGCCCATATGCAAGCACAGATAAAACATCATTGACATAAGCCGTATATACATACGATAAGTCACCTACAGTTTTCAAGCAAATTTGCCTAATGACAAATGTTCCCATATCTATCGTGCGCGTCTCTGCTCCCAGCCAGCTACAACAACGTCGCTTTATTTTGACCAACGATCATTACTTTTTTTTATTCCCCGTATATATATATATATATTAAAGTTGTATATATCCCCGTATACATAATATATATATACACACTTGATGAATAAATTTTCCTAAAATGCTCGCTCGCATAATATAGCCAATTAACGCAACATAATTCGGTAATACAGTAGAAATACAAATAAAGGGCTAATTAATACCATCGTGCGTTACGCAATCGATCAAATCAATCTAATGAAAGTCAAACAAATTATACGCTAAGGACATAACGCACACGAGATAATTAACCTGATTATTTTAATTCCTTGCCAAAAGTAATAGCAATGAATAAGTAAAGCAAACGCTATAAATAAACCTGTCGATTTAAATGGATAAAAAAAGAAATCCCATCAAGCATCCGCCATTACGTAAAGTTTAACGGGAGTAAATCTCGTAGCTGCGTACAAAAGTCACGTGACGGAATGGAATTCGAGAAATTCCATAAACGGTACGTAGGGGAATGAAATTGAAAAAGTATACCGGCGTCAAGGGTCAAAGGGTCGCACGGACCGGCGGGGGTTGTTACCGGTAGACGTAGGGACGATCGTCAATGTTTCATACGATTAATTCAAACGTAGCCGAAAATGCAATGGAGTTTGGCAATGGTCCGGTAAAAATGGCAATGAAACGATAACATTACTGAAGAGGAGATGAAGGGTTGTTTTATATATGTATATATGGCACAGCATAGTATATGCAGTATGCGTGAAGAGGGTATATGGCTATATGTTGTATGTACATACGTAGCGGGCAGAGGGTGGTTCGGTCACGTGGCTTGTACCTATGGCAGCCAGTGGCAAATATCACCAGTAGCAACTTTCGTTTTCAGGGCGTTAATTATTCAAGCCCGGCTATCCGGTAGCGTATTCGTTTGCTCGCGTTGCGGCATTTTGCAAATAACCCGCGAATATGTGTTTCGCTCGGGCACATCGCTAGAGATGCGTGATATACGTACATACCAGTTTTCACGGTAACACGATGTCCGAATCTAGAGTGCTTCCGATTAATGGAGGCTGGTTGATGTTTCCAAGCTCGTATTCGGGTTCCCATATCCAGGCTTTACGTTAAAACCGATAATTTTACCTAATGTCGTTAGACCATGAATATAGATATATATAATATACTATGTATGTATATATATATATATGTGTGTGTTACAGAACGGACCAGTCTATTAATTGGCTGTCAATAACAACCTTGCTGATTATAATTACTACTATTAATCGTGTCTGAGATATGTGATTTGGTAATAGTCGTTGGCGTAGTTAACGAAATTAAGGTGTAACGGAAGGAATTTATATCGTGAACGGAATTTTGTGTTTGGTTTAAAAAATAGTTGAGCTTTACCTTTATTCCTTCCTTTTCCATGGGTCTATGAAATTTCTATGGAGCGACTAATCGGATTAATCGGACGACTTCTGGCGAAGCTCTCTTTCCCACCCTACGGAAATAAGCTTTATCCTACTTACTCACTTTTGATTCTCTTCGCACTGCTCTGTGCGAAACAAATGAAAATCCTGTAAGTCTGCCTTTAGCGTCGTGTAGCCTGTTGACGCTGTCTCGAGGCTTTTGGATCGATTTTATACGTAGTGGGAAAGTTGACGTTGTGCATCAATTATTAACGTTGGTACACACGAGCTATGGCGCAACGACTAGTATATTTTCAGTATCTTGTGAAATCGTAGAATTTATTTCTTTTATTGACAGTGGTATAGCATATTGGAGAAGGTGTTAAGACATTTATGATGACTGTACAAACATAGCTGAAACAACCAGGCGGGCAACCTATATGATTTCAAGGAATAGGCAGACCAGTGCCATATTTTCGGGGTCAATTTGCAAACGTCAAATATATTTGTATCGTGGAAATTTTTTGAGGCGTCGATCGTAACCTGGCGCCGTAAGTGCTTTGCTCGTAAGTACGCAAGAGCCTTACGTGGATAAGGCTGGGATCCATTTCCTGCGGCGCTTAAAGGGGATAAACGCTTGGAACACTTCACTCCCGTTTCCAAAGCAGACACCTAGTACACGCCTATAAATTATAGCCTAGGCCAACTCTATAAATATTTGGACCCTTTCGAGATGAGATACTGCGCCTAGACTCCTACCGAGGAACGCACCTACGTATGTACGCGTCAGGATACGCTAGGTTGGGAATATAAGGGATGCGACTGTATGCATAATACGAAGCAGGAGAAAATTACAGAAAGGATTTGAGAGATAGTGAGGAATGGTAGTGGTGAATTAAGAGAGAGTGGAGTGAAGTAGTGGAGAGAAGACTGTATTAGGGAAGAGTGCCTTTTCGTGAGAGAAAGGGAGACAGAGAGAGAGAGAGAGAGAGAGGAGGACACGCATAAGGTAGTAAGGATAAGGCAAAGGCCCGCTCTTCTACCAGCGTCCTTAATTAAGCCGTCAGATCCAACGAACTGTAGCCGTGTGTACAGGCATACGTCAAAATTTGGTACAGTCTCGGACAAAAAGTCTAGACTTTAAACCCTTCTCAGATTGACGATAGCCAACTAGTTAGTCGGACAGTGAGCAACCGTATAAGACTGAAGCTGAGAAGTACCAGGAGCAGGTGAAGCAGACCCACGCTGAATGTGTACATCTTTTCTTTTTATTCGTGGGAGGTTAAGGAGGTGGGCAAGTCTCAAAAACCTGTCATAATAAACGCTTTAATGGCGCCTTATTACCATCACCGTGTGGCATAAGATAAAACAGTCTTGGCTCCTCCGGTTCCTTGAGCTCATCCACGGATTTCTTTCTTTTTTTTTACCCACCCAAGAACTTCTCTTCGGGTATACCAAGAATATATCATTAATTTTCATGATCGAGATTGATCCCAATAAAGTAATATACGTGTATAGCTAAGCGATAAAACAAAATTACGAATTCCTAACGATATCTAGAATCGTGGAAGGGAGAATATTTTGAAAATGTTTCTCATCCACGTACAAAACAATTCAACTCGTCCCATATCGAGTGGCATGACTATGGTGGACGATGCTTTCTTCCTCGACGCCTCGTCGTCCCGACGCTTCGTGGGGTGTTAATGGTCCTCGAGGCCGCGGGCCATCTATCATCGCGGACTCTCCTCTCTCTCTCGCTCACTCACTCATTCGCTATACCTCACGATGCCAGTATCCTCTTGAAACTACTATGGTGTCTGCCGTGTCTAGGCTGTCTTTCTATAGATATAGCTATAGCTATCGTACAGTGAACACAATGGCGTTCAATGTTCACCAGGGCACTCGTGAATCTATTAGTGAGGAACGATGGGATATTTTCGAGCGATAGTCTCACTCATGGGGAAAAGCTTGCAGCTGAGGACCATGAGTGTTTAAAGGGTATCCTGTCTATCCTGTACCGATTCTCTTTATATCTCTTTGTCTCTCTATGTTTTTTCTCACTTCATCTCTCCCGTCCATTCCCATAGTGACTACTGAGCTGCCTCTACGCGAATACAATATTTCGCCGAGAAATTCTTCCTGCTTTCAATACGACAAGCAGACAGTAAGCTTTACCCATAATGGGTCGGCCACGGCGTCATAGACAGTCTAATGACAAAGCATTGAAAGACACTAGGATGACAGCCATAAAAAAATGAAATAATCACACTGTGTATGCAGTCGTAAAATTTTACAGCTGAGAGAATGTGGTGGTTTATGCACTTTCAAGGAATTGCATATGGTCGCGTGACTCTGTGAAATTATTATACACGCGTCGCTTTTAGTCACCTGCTCTTTTTTTTTTTACTAAACTCGTCCGAATTATCGACTGAAAAGACGCCTTATGGGTTCGGGTAAATACGACGTGCTTTTCCAACGAGATAGGATCGCCGGGAGAGAACTGATAGGCGCAGAGTGGCTACCGTAGCATTTGGTACTTAGGCTGTTACGACGAGGTCAGATATTTATCGGTAATGGAAGTAAAATGACAATTGCTAATTTACCTCACGTGTTTACGGTACGCGTGTAGTGGCCCATGATATTTTTATCAGACCCCGCAGGGCGTCGCTGCTGATCGATCGCGGAATGAAAAATTTCCAGTTGGGTGAAAAAAAAAAAAAAAAAAATTTCCGGTTGCGGTATTACCGCTTGGGAAAAACAAGTCGTTTCCGCGGCTTTGATTGATCGCGTGTCACTACGTTTTAATAGTGGCCAAACTCTCGCGGCCCCACGACTCTACGAGAACCGTTGCGCAATCGTTGACGTATTAATAAGTTTCAGGGGACGGAATGGATAGGCCGTTAGGGAGACCTACGGTGCCTTGCGTGTTTACGCCAATTATAAATATCTTTTCAAAGCTACTGTGAATTGGCTTGGCTAGCGCGTCTTGCTGCGACGCTACGCTGTCGTTGCGAATTTCTTTAGTTTTTTTTTTTTTTGCGTACTTTGACGCGACCGGCTCAATTGTGGTTCTGAGAATTCGCGCGTGCTTTCGGACGAAATTTTATGGGACGAATATAAAGGTTGGGTAATTATGCTTGGGTATGTTGAAAAATTTTAGTAGACCTACACGTGTGATATATACGTATGTCACATATGGATAATATGTATAATAGATAACGTGACAAATTAGTTTTAGTACGGCTGATGGTAAACATGTATTTTAATGTTAAATAGATAATGCATAAAAATATAATGTATTTATGTAACATTATGTATTTATGTATTTGAATGATAAAACGTCAAGGAGCTTTTAAAAAAAAATTAATATTCGATTCAGTATAAAAAATTAAAAAGCATCCCTCGTATCAATATAGCGGACTGGATGATTTGATGATAAAAAAAAATTTGTATAATCTTCATTGGTTTTTATATATAAAAAACACTGACTCGTATGCATAGGAGAGTTTGCTGGTTATGAAAAAAAATGTAAGAAAATTAAGTCTGGTTTTCACGCAGAGGCTACCGGCTACTAAGCCTGGAACGGAGCTTGAGAAATGTAATAGAGAGATAGCGTATGGGGGCTGGTTCAGTGAGTGACAAAAAGATCGAGAAAGGGTTGAAATGGGGGATGAACAAGTTGGAAGACGCTCGAGGGAGTCTGTAGCCTCAGTCTCTTTCGACTATAGCAAAAACGAGTTTGCTTCGTCCAAACAGACTCATCTTCAACAATTCCGGCAACCTACGGGTCCCGCGTTCTTTCCGGCTTCCATTCAGGCTTGGAGTCCTGTCTCGCCTACGGGAATTCCGCTCCAGGAAATATTTCGCAAAGTCGCACTTTGTACTCGTGCGATACGCTTTAGCCGTGAAGAAGAATTAAAAAATGTGATAACATTCGTCAGAATAAAAAAAAAATTTAATCGAGATTGACAATCGACATTAATAAAATTATAGGTAAAAAAATAAAATTTTTGTCTCATCCACCAACACATCCAATATCAATTTCTAATCAGTGCCTCTGACATTAGGCACACTAGGACGTTTAAATACGTAGACCCGACGTCCACTTGAGAACATGAAAATTTCTACAAGTGGTTAACTGTCATACGTACATTAACATATGCTCATACGTGATGCCCGTAGCGCATATGATATATGGGATAGACCACTCGAGTTTCTGGAGCTTCTGAGAATTCCCTAGGCGCATCCAAAGAGAAGTGCATACGTAGGCTGGTGCATTTGCAACAGTTTGCACCGATGCATCTCATTCACTCATCTCCCGAGGATTCGAGTTACTCTGTCCTAATTCTCAACACTTCGATCAATTTTCATCAACAGTGTTATCAACCGCTTATGAGTTACCTACACGCACGTATGAGAACCCCTGTAACACGCCTAAGGGTATAGCATTAGTTATACACGAAGTCAGACTGAAAAGTCGACATACATCTGTATATCCATTCGACTGCCAGACTCGAATGTTCAGTGAGCTTAACTCGCTGATTTGGTATATGAAAACGTTTGCGCCACTGTTGCCAATCGCTAAAGGCTCTACTACTGATACCGATAGAAGCTGCGAAGCGAATTGATGAGAACCGAATAGTTTGTGTATCGCTTTGAGATTATATAGAAATCAGGAATCTTTTCTGATAAATAATCCAGTCGTTAAACATTCGTCATACAGCGTTTGTAGGTTTGATCGTAGGTATTGAAATAATATTGAAATTCGTACAAGTGGAGAGGAGTGGGGGTCAATAATTATTATCGCGAATTGTGAATAGCCATTTTGATTATAAATCTGTGTGCGTGTGTGTGTGTCTTCTCTGATCCACTATATAACGCTGTCGACAAAGCTTTGCTGAGTCTCCCATTCCCCCCTCCCTCGACCCCTTTACCAAACCTCTAGGCTCGAGTGTTGCTAAATGAAATTCTACCAGTTTTCCATCGATTTTCATTAAAGGCCCACCGGGATATTACTGCCAGACTCAACCGGTAGGATCGCGCCTTTGAAGATGCGCCAAAACATTTTTGTCATAACGCCGTTATCGAATTCCGAAATTGGCGAGCTTTTGTTGTTATGCGCGGTTAGTTACGGCCGACGACACCGACAGCGCCAACGAGGCTTTCAGCCGAGTGAATACGTACGATCGAAATGGCTGATGCAATTAAGTCGCAATTAATCCACGATTACGAATGCGAGTGCAAGCGACGCATCGGCTACTCAGTTGCATCGAGTTAATATCGTTTATCTCGATTACCGTAACTCGAAGTAAGTCGATTCACAGTGCTTGTCAGTGGTGACTATTTACCTTAAAATTCGTTCAATTGAAACGACTTGCTATTAAATATCACATGATTACCCCATTTCACATTTTTGTCATAGTGCATTGATAACAGTGATAACGATTTATTCAGACACGTTTCACGTAGCGTATAGTCTACCTGTGATTGCGTAATACCAATATGACGAAGTAACGAACGTAAAGCACGTGTGCGAAGCGGTTATGTTATATAAGGATAAATGCTTAATAAATAAGTAGATGGCTGATAATGTACCAGACGAAGACGAAGTCTCGTAAGGAGCATAGTTTTCCGATACGCGGGAGTTTCGAATTATAAAGTTGCCCTATCCGATGTCCCGTCAGGTAGGAGTTGCCGATACATTAATAAATACCCGAGATACGACTCGGAACACGTATGCTGGATCAAAATCAATAAACGACCTGCATGGTGACAACGTGACAAGGGCCACAACAAGACGAATGACTGTTACGTTCGGGAATGAAAAGTTATATAGTTCGATGTCTTCAAAGAAGCCAGTACGCTTCGCCGCGTTCATTCCGAGCTCATAAATCCATAGAGAGATAACAGGATTCCTGTGAAAATATATCGGAGCGGCTAAAAGGACTTGGGTGAACTGGTTAGTGACTAATAATGTTGGAAAAGACCTACATATGTATATAGAGTGACTTGAATGGGTCACGTGGCTAAAGAGAAGTTTTTAAAAATTTAGTATACTGCCTTCAACTACTAATAACTGTTTAATTAGAAATTATGGTCTCATATGAGAACCCACCTTTTTTTTTTTCGAATAGAATCGTTAGTGATGGGTCACATCCCGCTTTGAGGTTAGAGTCGAAGATAATTAAGTTCAACTCTATTAGTGCTTGAGTAGTGTATTTTGAGTGCAGGAAAATGTGTCACTTCTTGGCACGTGCTTTTGACAAGAAGATTGTTTGGGTTTTGAGGCCCGTTGTTGAAATTCTTTGCCTTTTGTTCGTGGCAACGCGTTAAGGCCTTGGCTTACGTTTGGATTCCGTGAGGTTTACGAAAAATTTCATAATATGGTGTTTCATTGTTTTCGCAGGAAGTTATCGTGGTTACGATAATTGATATTTATTACTCTCTTAATTGTCGACGATGCAATCGATATCTTAATTGCTTGGAATTGCGGCATATTTTCTCATTCTGGAATCTATTATAGTTAATCATCGAATCAAATTCTATTTTAGATATGAAATTTTCGTCTTGTCAATTGTGCAATTATTCTTCGTTTATTGTCAAACTTTTTCGTGACGTCTGATAGTGTTTTACTTGGATAAAAAAAAAAAAAAAAAAACATTTATCACGGGTTAAAAGTAATTACAGATTTTTATTATGATTTATGAACTGTCACAATTTTTGGATTTTTATATTTAACGAGCTATTTTATCTTTTATCTATTTCAAGTTCTATCTTTCGACTAATCATTCAATCATGGCTGTCGTCTGCTACTGGCATTCCGAACTGTCACAACAAATAAAACATCGTGTCGTTTAAGTGTCAAAAATCCATCACTGAGCATGGTACAAACTAACGTTTCCCTTGTCCGTCGTCAATGCTCTCGATCCAGCAAATGGTAGACGTTCCACTCGATTTCTCTCTATACGATTGAAGGGAAACAAACAAAGTACAGCCCTTGCATATTCGACAATAAACAAAAGCCCCGAAATATCCAGCACATACCAGCCTAATATTCCCAAGTGCAGTAAGAGATAGCACAATAGCCCTAGACAAGAAAAACCCAAAGAAAATTTGTATAGCTCAAGAAAAAAAGTCTGCTATAAAAATAATCCAAAAATACTTACAGTCGCACGTGAGATACCTGAAAAATTTAACAAACTAAATATATCATATTCGTCTAATTGACGTGACCTGAACAATTATTTTGTCTTATAATAGACGCTTTTTCATGTCTGCCATTTAATTCACCGTCTTATATTCAGGTCGTATCTAAAATTAATTTGTCTCGACAGCGAGTGAAAATTAATTAATAATTCCTAAATCAGCATACGATTTACCCAAGGGTCGATATCTATACCTAAAATAAGTTGCCGATGACAGCTAGAGCTTGCAATAAGTAGAATCGACCAATAACCATCAACCCTCAATTTTCTTACGACACTCTCAAAGATCACTCCAATTAGAACGAAAGGTCATATAGTTCATCGAGGTCTTGTCTGTCGGCGTCGGCGTCGCTTGCCCATACCATACACGATCGTACGCGACGTGACTCTATCGGATTTCGATTAGAACCAGGCTTCCACGTGTAGTAAGCACTGATACCTACGCCAAGTCATGATGCGAATCTACGAGCTACTCAGGTCACAGGTCAGGGACAAACGATCAGTTATGCATCTCACCAAAGGCCATTCATATGATTTATATCACGTGTAATATTCAGTACAAAGATGTTAAGAAGATTTCTTTCAAAATTAGATCAAGATAAATTTATCATATTTTTTGTCAAAATTTTTTTTAACAAAATATAGGTAATTTTGATGATAATAAATATTTGAAAAATTATATTCTCTTGTATTTAGCGCAAAAATTATTTTTTTACACAATTTCTTGAGTTTCAACCTTTCAATTACTAGAAAGAATCTATTCCAGTTCTATTATAGTGAAGACTTGTTCTTTGTTAAAAAAAAATTTCCACTGGAACTCGTTAGGAACGTTCACAGCGTACAAGAACAATGGTAACTTTTGTCCTTTCCGTATGCGGGAAGTTTGAGTTAGGACGCGAAATCGTTCCTTTAAAAATTCCCCAGAAGATCCCGCATAGCACATGCTTCAAACCTATTTTCAGATACATTACGAACTGCGAATTGTCCTCTTTGATAATCATATAGGAATTGCATAAGGGTAAGGTTATTATTTATGGAAGAGTTACGGTTCAGGTATAATTCATTGTCCATTTATTGCCCCTTCATAACCCCCATTATACTTAGTTGTCCTTCATTATCCCTAATTATGCTTCATGGTTCTTTGTTCCATTCTCGTTCATCCCAATACCGTTTAAAAACTAACAATAAACGCTAGCAATTACCATAAATTCATATCAGCCAGAAATAAATTTAGACAAAATAAGAAATTCATAAATATCTTCCAACCAAATCCAATTTTTCCCCTAGCCATATAATTTAAAAAAAAAAAAAAAAAAAAAAAGTCACCCGTAAAACAAAATTTTCTGTATGGTCAAATTTCGAAGTTCTTCACAGCCTTAACGTGCGTCGAGCACGTCCCTAGGCCCAACGATATTTTCCACTCTGTTTTCTGCCTCCGTCGCACTAATTAATATCCAACTACTTGCGCGTTGAATGTCACGTCAGCTTAACCGGACGGACTTTTGCTACAGCGTAATATTTCCTATTAACTAACTTAGCGTTGCAGACTAACTTTAAAAGGAGGAGCGTCAAACCGGCACAATTTCCCAAACGTCAACGACAGTACATCCGCAGTATATCCAGTTAGAAAATATAATTTTCCCATCTGACCTCTTTCCCGCTAATGAAATTTACCACAAGAATTTATATTTAGGTATAGCAGTTACATATAATAAATATCGGAGCTATATCCAATAAACCAAGCCCAGTAATTACCATTAGGAATAAATAATTCAATCCAGACTCGTGCTCTATCCCAGTTCCGAGTTTCTACTTGACGAAAGTCAAAGACAAAATTGCAATCGGTAACTCCAGCTAAACACGCTAATTTGCTTGATACGTAAAACTAAGAGGAAAGTCCATACGTAAAATATATCCCTAGCACTAAATATCTCCTCTCGTACAATATAAATTCAACTCCAAACACCGTCCCTATACGAAACCAACAAATTGGTCGGAATCTCGCGTGAACGTTGACTTTTCGAATTAGTAGCAACAGCAATGCAACTAGACCCTGTGCACAGCGCATTGCAGTCTACCAACCAACTACAGTCTACTAGCATAACGAGGTTGCAAGTGTGACGAAGGTGCGATTAAACGTCGAGGGAACAATGAACGGGTTCTTGACGTGGTAGCAATGTAACTATATATATAAGTATACTTATATATACAGATATAGAAAGTAGGTTAAGGTATACATACTTACTCTTTCCTTACATGGCGACTTCAGGAAGTAGGAAAAGCTTGCAAAGGCTGAGGAACGAGTTAAACGGGCTGGCGTTTTCTTGGCACTTGTTAATATTAGACAAAAAATTCGTTCCCAGTCAAGATTAGATATCTTTGGGTCGTGTTTTTATTTATGCTCTTAGAAAGCATTTTGGGGCCACTTGCTATATACATACATTTTCGCGTGGCTCATGAATATTATGTTCGTGTAATATCTGGACCTGTACATATATATATGTATAAGGGTAGTCTAAAGGGCGTAAGGGTGGGCGAGGACCACTCGGTAGCAATATCGGTAGCACGGGAGTGCTTCTGGCAATAAGGGTGAGAAAGAGCATGTGTCGGTACTGGAAGTGTCGGGAATATCGGGCGATGCAATACGGTACAAAATATAAGTAGCTGGAGCAGCTACTATATGGTTTGCAACTGCGTCCGAACGTGGCGCTGCTAGTCGGTGGAAATGAAAAGGGCGGCCGAGCGAAAGAAGAGAAAAAGAGCAAGGGAGTACTCGATATTGTTTTCACTGTTTATATCCTTTGCTTTACTCGTCTCCTTTTCTTTTTATTCTCTCACTTTTCCTTCTCTTTGTCTTTGTCTTTCATTCACCCGTCACGCACACCAACGTCGGCAAGTCTGCACGGGCGTCTCGCTCGTTGCAATAGCTAAGACCCACCCTTAGATACGTTTTTTCCCTTTCGCCCACCTCACTCCCAGTTCACTTCTGTACTTGTAACAGATTGCATTGTCCTGGGATTTTGGAGCATCGACTTCTTCTATAGCCATGGAGTGTATTTTCGCTCCGTAGGATTTCATCTGTTGGAATTACGTATCCCGTCGGGAGTTTTTTCTGCCCAGTGACGTCACGTTAGATTGACTTTGCTTTGGGGATGACTGTGCGCACGTTTTGCATGCGGCGTATACGACTGCTGGTGTGTGTCGTAAATTTGGAAAGAAAATTGTATTTTTAATACCTCGTCAAATCACGTGTCTACAATTTTCCGAATTTTGAGGTCAAATCAATTTCACAGTCTTCTTCTTGAATCTTTCAATTTTTATACTTATTCGCGCGTATCCTTACGTCTCGTATAGAAAGTGTGCGGACCTACTGGAGCGCGTATGCGTTGAATTTAAATATAGACTCTAGATGACGTCGTAAGATTGCAGAGTAGATGGAAGTCATCGGTGTTATTTCGAAAATTGAAACCCAATTAACTCTGGCATTTAGATATTCCAGTCACAGACGTAGGGAGCCGAGGGGTAGTCGCTCCCGGCAGTGTCAACGGGGCTGTCACCAGGTTGAAATTTAATTTCGCTTCGACGAGAGTCAACGAGGACGATGAATGACGTCAGGAATGCGACGAGGAACCGTTGAAAAATTGTTCTCGTTATACGGGAGATGTTAAATCCGTCAATTTTACAAAAGTCTACAGTCTTTGAAATTATTTTTATTAGCCATATCGACACGGACGTATCGGATGCCTGCAGTTTAGGTACTTTGACTTTTTTTATTTTTCATTAATGATTTTACTCGATAACGTCTAAAGTTATATCGGAACACTTAAAAACTATTGGGATTATTTATACGTTTTTTACGATACTTGCGTCAAATCCTCCACTTATCTGCTGCCATCTCGCTGCAATTCCGTAACTTGACCTTTTCCATCGACCCAATTATTCGGAATGGCATTTCAAGTTAACAAGTACCAAGTGGGTACCTACTCCAGTGTATTACTCAATACTAATGAACTGGGATGACTTTCGTGGTACCTTCGATGTAACCGATATCTGCTATCTCTCGTTCGGATTTTTTATTACTTTTTTTTTTAATTCCATCATTCCATCCCTAATGATATACCTATTCTGGGTAATGAGATTGATATATAAATGGCGCGAGTGCCGAGATAACGATCTGATATATTTTTTATGAATATTTATATATATATATATTTGTGTGTGTGTGTGTGTGTGTGTGTGTGTGTGTGTGTGTGTGTGTGTGTGTGTGTGTAAGGGAATATTGATCTCGGTAATGTGAATACTGGTTATTAATTATATTTATAAAATATAATGGGGCACTCGATTAATTTAATTATTCGTAATATATTATCTGTCAAATTTAAATTATATTTCTTGATATATCGTATCGAGGTATTAGAGCGATTATTTATCGTTAAATTCTTTTCGACGATTGTAAAACATATTCGAAATTTTTACTTGACATTTTTCTTGGATTTCTTAAACTTTTTAATTGTCATTACCAATAGTATATTTAGCCTTCCACTAAATAGTATTTCGTACGCAACGCACTTCGATCACGTCTATCCCGGAGTATCTGTTAAGCGGGATGACGCAGTGACACGAGCAAGTGGCAGATTTTTAATTAAATAACAAACTTTTTCACTCGTACCCGAGCACCGGGCATAATTCATTTGTATAAAAAAAAAAGCATTAACGATGCAACGCGACAGTGACTCTCGTGAAAATTTTAATTAAAACTAATACCCGCTAATGAATTTATTGCCATGCCGATACTCGCTTGTTTTACTATTTCTCTCTCTTTTTGTCTATATTCGTATTTGTATTCCCAACGTGAATGATACGTGCATCGGACAGAATCATTTGGGAGGATTGATTTAAAAAAGAAAAAAAAAAATTCTAGAAATTCGAAATATCGATTCCTGCTACTACGAATTTGCGCGATGTCATCCGCCTATTAAATATTTTTCAACGAAAAATACGACTCTCGACTCTCTGGCTCTTCTTAACGATCGTCGGCAACAAAAAATTGCAACCGAAACAAGCGCGACGTTCATTTTCATTCCTCGTGAAATTACGTAATCACAATTATTTATCGGTAAAATTAAAATAAAATTGTTTATATATTATTATATTTTTTTAAATATTAATTTGAAAATCTGGACGTTAAAATTGATTTAAAAAGTCCTTTCTACTTAATACGTAATATACTGTGTATATAGTAAAAACAATAAACTCGTTCTTCCATATATCACCTTGCACAATAAATTGCAAGCTACTTCATCCTCCATTCGACTATCGCGTATTGACTTCAAAGTAATGAAACCGGTTGCGCAAAGTCTCGCTAAAGTCTCCTACAATTTCTATTAGTTCTCTTTGACTAGCTGATATCTACATACCCAGCACAGACCTGTAGCATCTGTACATACGACTTACCATCACTAGTGCCATAATTTCGCTTGAGTTCGGTCGTGCATAAGTACCGTAGTAAGTGTAAGTAAAAAAAATTTTTTTTCCCGAAACTAACAAAAATGATCACCGCAAAAATACACGCCTTGAATTCTCATTCCACGAGAATTGTCAGCGGAATTGGGAGCACTTTTGTTAGTTCCGGAAAATTCCACCAGATGGCGCCACCAAGCATTTGCAATAGTTCCGGGAAATTTCGCTAGGGGGCGTAATAACAGATTTCGTGATATGCATTTTCGCGGGGAGCATTTTTCTTAGTCCCGCAAAACTCCACCAGATGCTGCTGCTAAGCATCTGCGATAGTTCCGGGAAATTCCGCTAGGGCCGGAAAGCGTAAGGCTGCTGAGGTCGCTAAGCTTATTAAGGTTGCAAACGTTTTCAAAGGCTTGCAAAGGCTACGACCAGGAACACTCCAAATCTCAAAGACTCCCATCAGGAGAGAATCGGGCGAATCGCACATTCGGCGTAAAGCTGCTGCACGAAGTTAAAGCTTTCCGTCAGTATTGAAAATCTGTCAAAAAGTAACCAAATTTCGAACGCAAGTATCTCCCTTATTATGTACGCTATTCTTTTCATTCCTACTCTTTTTTCTTACTCTATGACTTTTGCACTGAACTTTCTTCGACATCGTTCGAAATGGCAAAGATAATTTTTGGTATTTACAAACAGAAATTAAACAAACAATAATAATAATACGCGCAATCGACGTGCAATTAAGAAATATCCAATGATTGTCGCATCAGATTTTCAGAATCGTGCACGGATTCACGATAAACCGCAAACGTGCATCTTAGCTGATACACCCTGTACATGTATGGTTTAAAGACAGGGTGAGGCGAGAGGAACGGGTGCGCTCGACCGGAGCGTTTATAGGTATGCACTATGTGTTTATGCACCAGGTGGCGACATTTATGTCGTACGTGTCCCGTCGCAGAGTTCGTCGTTGAGTACAGGACAAACAGTGTTGTATGCAGTCGGTAGCGGAAGTCTCGTAGTTTCGCAGAGACAAAGGCCCAACGTTGAAATAAACGTATTAAGAGACACAAACGTAAATTCGTATCTCGTAGGCGAAATTACCATTTTGAAATAGACTCCCTTGCTGGACAGCCATTTTGTTTCTAATACTTGCATCGTACATGCCAGTTTGACGGATATCGATCGATTACTCTTCCTATGCTTAGATTACGTCTATCCGTTATGAGCTTTTGGAGTAGAAACTCATTTTAAGCGTCGCTGCACTTTGGATATGCTCCGTATGTTTCGTGGTATACATATAGATATAGTGGCTATGTGCAGCATAGAAAATCGTTCGTACGTCTCGCTATGACAGACGGGAGTATCGATGGGTTCTCTATGGTAGATTCCCCGTACAAGTGGAGGACGTCTGTTTATAAGAGAAAGGGGATAGGAACTCTAAGAAATCATATAAATAAAAGGGTGTTTACTGTCTATAAACATAGTCGACTACTCTACGTCACGCCAATCGAGATTCCACCCTTTGTTTGAGTTACAGTCCTGGGATATTTCGTAATATCAAAGTCGTACGTCAACACAACAACGTAAATTGAGTATAGATATACAGAGTAAACACACCGTGGGCGATTCAGCATTTTCGATGCGGAATGATCGGTAAAGAAAAAGTTAAAAATTCTTATCTTTCACGTAAGATTAAATCATCTGTTCCTTTTTTTAAATAAACATATATATGTATATTTAAATATGTATACATATATACAGGAAATTCTCCAGTATCAATCCAACCAATGGGATTCTGTATACGAAATTTCTTGATCGGTATTCGCGCACTGTAAATGCGGCTTGATGGAGTGTGGCAGGGCGCTCAGCCAAGTCGCTCGGCATGAAAGCTGCGTAGAAACCTAATGTACCTACGCATACGATAGACAATCACGGCGAAACCCTTTGAGCCAATATTGACGTAGTTCGCTATCGCAATAACAGTCTGGACGTGTGCAAAGATAATGACGGAAGCACATATACGAATCGCAAGGCCTGTTTCCCAAGAGCCGACGGTTAAAGGGTTGATCCGGGTATATCGGGTAGTTTTAATGCACACGTCCTGTCAATCTGTTCCATTTAGACAGCAAACGTCATTCGGTTTCTGCGCACGTGAAATATTTTCTTTTGACAGCAAGTCATTCGTAACTAGGATACAGTATAAATGTAACGTGCATACTATACCTATAGCGTAATCCACATTTGTTACCGTATGAATAAATTTATTTAATAAATAAATATATATATATATATATATTCCACTATCTAATATTTCTCCGATTTTTTCTTTATCCTTATTTTCTTTTATAACACTGATGCTTTTTCGTGCTTTTATTTTTTACTATATTTCACTTTTATCTACACAAACCCCTGTCTCCGTACTTTCTCCTCGAGGGAATGCATCGAACTGCATCCGCCATTTCGAGCTGAAATATGAATTTGTTTTCAAAGACTACCTTGCACTTGGTATATATACGTTTCTATATATATATATATATATATATATGAACACGTGGGGTTATCGGGATGTATATAGATATAAATATCGCGTGTACCTTACCTTACGTACCTTAGATACGTAATATTTCTCTACGCACTTTTTACATACATACGTGGCGACTGCATGCTTTCGTTTCGTGGGCGTTGTTTGATCTTCTGAAAACTGAAAGGCTTCTGGCTATACGTATATCGCTGGTTGCGATATAATAACTGTATGTAAATTATGGGCTATGTTTCTATGTGTATATCGATATTTCGAAGTAATAGGAGAATGTTGAGACAGGCGATGCTTGGCAATTTATTCGCAAAACACTACTATGCACGTCCTATAGGTATACAATATTATGGGATATCATTGCCATTTGTAATTTCCTTTTGTACTCCTTCGATTTACTAGCTAGTAAGCTTAATGGAAACCGATGAAATTTCTAGTTATACCTCAATCCCCTTTAGGTACTTTGGGTACTTTGGGTACACCTATCTATTAGATTGAGGACGTACGATCGCTTATCGACAAATGCAAGTTTGCGGAGTGCTTATCGCGATTACGAAAATTGACGAACATAGCCGAACGTTTGGCAGCTGTCCGAGGTCAGTTTCTCCTTTACTGTAACATATATACAAATTTTAATATAGTTTGTCATCCCATGTGTGGAAATTATAAAATTGCAGACTCTTGTAGAGATTCGTATGTGAACAAGCAGTAGAGGGAATCGCATGCGTGCCTCAGTATATACATGTGTATATATATATATATATATATATATATATATATATATATATATACAGGGACCGCGCCCAGTTTCAATTGTTCTTTTTATTTTTTACTCTCTATTTTTTTTGCACAAGGCATTCTCTCTTTGCTCCGTAGGTAGGTTACCTATAGGTATGTTGAGGCACCCTGTGCAGCCCCTCCCCGCGGCGCCATTCAACCCTTGTTTTCACTCGTGGTACTACACCACTTCTAACCCTAACCAATTCTTTCTCTCGTCTCGTGTATCCCGTTCCGTTCCGTTTAGCGCAATCCGCCTGAATATAGTGATTAAAAGTGGGCTGTCAGTACCAGGCTCGACTAGCCGACTAGCCAATGCATAATAACGCGTATATATATATATATATATACACACACACTCTTCTATTTCAATTCCATGCAGATGCGTAAGCGTAAACAATCCGCCCCTATGGATCAGTATATTGATTAAAATTGTTACTTGTTCATTTTTTTTTCGTTCAGATCAACAATATCGATTAATAGCAAAATGAAATTCAATCACACGTGCACAAAGGGTAGTTTTCCCTTATTCTATTTTTTGTATGTTATACTATAAGAAACACTTGGATGTTACGTTCAGCCGCGCGCCATTACTTTTTCGAGTTCTCACCAGAGAAATACGGTGAGACATTAGCATAATATTGGATCCAAAATCTACGTATAAGGTTATGCAGCACGAGGAGTAAGGGAACCGGGCTACTGATAATGCATAAAAGATAAGAATCGACGTATATAACGTCCGAGGACAACAGCTGAAACTTTCCATCTTCCATCACTCCTCAACGTTCCGTATCCGCCTCCTCCAATGGACCTTAGACCAACGACTCTCGACTGGCTATTCTCAAGGAAATGGAAGACGCAGTAGAAGGATGTAAAGACAGGGAGAAAACTTTCATGGAAACTTCAGCCGGGGTCCGGCGTCTACCCTTCGAAGTTATTCCGAAGAATTATTGAAAGTTTTCAGCCTCGACTCTCAGCCAGTTTTCTGTACATACGTATATATACATATATACCCATATATATGCTTTATCTTCTCATCTCAATCAGCATCTTTCTCTCGTCTCATCCCCACCATCTTAAGATGCGATAATAATTGCACATAGTGCCGATAGTCGTTGCACAGCCTCTATTCGTCCAAATCCTCCACTTCACCTCGCCGCTACTCACTTCCGGTCTAATGAATAGATTCTTAATGGACAGCGCCTTGTTTACGATCCAACTTTCACGATTAATTACCAAAGACGAATATAAAGCCGATGAATTTTTGCTTCTGGCACCATAAGTTTCGGTACCACAAGTCGGACTTCTTTCTGACTTTACCTCGACTTTTCTATTTTATTTCTTTTTAATTCCATCGCTATACGCGTCCCTGTTAAGATTCTTGCCTGTTGGTATATCGAGTTCGATATATGTACGTTAGATGTATATCGACGCAGCATCTACAACGGAGATTCTCCATCCCCTAAGAACCTCTTGGACTTTATTAAGCGCGCGTGTTATGTCTCCCGAATGATGGACACCCGATCCTATCAGCCAAGCAGAACCGCCGTTCAGACTTGTAGTCCATAATGGCATAACGACGTAAAGCCAAATCCTGGGCTACATGGACTCCTTACCTCGTTACTGACCGATCGATCTTCGAGTCACGCTCTTCCCACGGTCGATCTTCACCAGCGAAATCTCCTAGGAACGTGGATAATCGCGGTTTAACATTGCCATGAGAATGCGTGGGGTTATAAGTATATACGTATAGTGCATTACGTGTAATATAGGTTACACCTACCTGCCTGTTCGACTATACGTAAATGCTAGTAAGTGATCTTCGTACGTGCTATACACTCATGACTGACAATGAGGGTGAGATTAGGTTAAGTAAGAAGGATATTAAATCGTGTTCAGAGGAGATGGGCACGAGTTAGATATATCGTTATTTATTATTATTAATGACAAAAATATGAAAAATAATGTATAATTCATCTACTGATTAGTTGTAACTGCTGATAATTAATTTATATCAGTTAATTCGTTCATTTCTATGCCTTTTGTATATACTGAATTATACGGCTGTAATGAAGAACCTTGGGCAGATGGTATTCTCGTTATCTATTATCTTGATTGCATTATCTAGATAACAGCCTAGTTTCCGACAGATACTAGTTTCGCAAGATACGAAGGAGCTCAATACCGTGTTTTCTTGCATCCCGTATGAAAGGGTCAGCGAGGCGTACAGAAGTAGTAGATCTCTACCTATTGGTCCATGAGTACACGGTTGCATCGTGTTGCATCGTTGCACCGCTGCAACGAGAACGTAGGGATCCATTGTGCTGGAGGGCTTGTTTCTATGCAGATGAGACACGCATACGCGAGCTTGGGATATCCTTTGCTTCACTCTTGGTGTCCGGCGTCTATGTCGAGTTTACCATCACCCACCTCCGCGTGCATATATGACTGCACCTTCCTGACTCCTTTATTTACAAAGATGCTGCGTCAGTGCATCAACGTTAAGATGCATTCTCATTGAATAATCATAACGTCTTGCCATTACACTTACACTTTACAAAACTGTTGGATGCGAGTAAAAATGAAACTTTTTATTCCTAACAACAAATTTATTATCCAATCAATAAAAATCATGTTCCTACGATGCTTATTGAATTTTCACATAAAACCTATAAGGTTACAAGGTTTCTGTTTTTCGTATAAAAAACAAATTCTATATTCCCATAGAATAGACGCTATATAAAACCATGACGGCAAGTACTTCGAGTTCCTTTTATTTCATACACTAAGAAATTCTTCTCCAGTATCCAATCTCACTGAGACTCTGCTTCCTTGTGGAAGAGCGTTATGAGTCTTCGCTATATCGCGAACGATTCTCGCGTCTTTCCATCTTGGAAGTCTTTGTACCGTCTCTGATAAAAGTTGAGCTGTTCGCGTAGGATGATATACTATATATATATACATATATATGCGTATATATGTTTATATATATACGTTTCCGTAGACTCCCATTTCTCTACGTGGGCACAGATGATCATTTGCCGATGCGTGCACAGCGATGACAATAGTGACAACAGTGACGACAGTTGACAATGACAAGCACATAGAATCATCACGCGAGGACAATGGTCAAGTCTTGAGTACATTGTCATCCGCTGGGATAATATTGTAAGCGTTATTCGAGCCGTCTGTCAACGAGTGACGTGCAGCACTGCCCAATGACATCTGTCATGTCAATACGTATGCATCCGTCAAGTTACCCGGAATTGCATGTCCATATACATAGTACGTAGTTTACCCGATAATTACAATGAATGGGACTGTTCCCGGCATAAATTTGACAATAGTTATCGACTGCTCCATTCGTCACTGGCTATAATTGCTACTGTTTGTACCCCAAAAAAAAACCAAACGGCGTCCCGACGTCCCGGCGTTTTGGCCATATACCAACGAAGTTCGCATAACACGAAACCAAGGACCCTGGACGGTGGCGAGTCTATTAAATATAAAACCAGTCCTCCATTGTGGCGAAAGGTTCCATTGAAAAGTTTCGCATTCACCATCCTCTGGGGAGATGACCGACGGACGGGGGATGTCCGACGCATTGAGGTCGAAGTTTGTAATTCGTATGAGAGTAAACTAGATTATGATTCTCTACTGGACGTAGGTACTCCGTCTATTTGCTTTTTAACCCTTTTTTTTTTACTCGTGGCTGTTTTATTTTTTATCCATCTTTTTTATTCACATAACGCATTCTGGTACGGAAGATATTGGTCCATGGTCTTTCGGATGACAGATTACCGAGGAAGGGCGGACATCTTTATTTTTAATAATAATTTCACCACTAGTGGGGTAGGTTTTTTTTTTAGGTATGACGGTATAGTTACTTCTTTTTATCACTATGAAAAATTTATGTTGGTTTTGTATTTGGTAGGTACACATTGTCTGTCGTTATTGTATACTGAGGTTAGGTTATACGCGTGTCTGTATATCTATACGTAGTACCTTGGTAACCACGTGGTTCTTTACGGTATGCCTTACGGAGAGATCTTTGGGGTGGAGCGATCGTAAAGACAATTAGTGTCTTGTAAAGACTGTGGTAGAGCGGATCTCTTTTCGTATTTATAGAAATTTAAGGCCCATAACGCCACGCCTAATTTCCTTAATTAAAATTCTGAGATGGACTTATAACACGTGAAGCCACACACGAAGGTCATGACGATCTTGGCAGGATTAAGCGATATCGAGGACACGATTTTTTCAAATCTATTAGCTGTCAATTCGATTATCTAATTATTTATTCGTGTAACATATAAATTTTACAGTGTAACAAAGCTCGATACCCTGATCTACGTTACTTCCATATGCGACAGCTAGTAAGAATCGCGTGTTACGTCAGATCAATGAAAAAGCAACAATATCCCTAGACGGCCTAGGGAATTTTCGTATTACCAGGATTTAAGATTCCAACGCAAAAGGGACCTAGGCCGTGCAGGGAGTTTCGGGACGCGGATGGTAGGACACCTTCTACGGTATACCTATAACGTTCAGGGTAAAAGACACAGAGGAAGATTCCGTAAGGCATTAGGATCCCAAGGAGTTTTGATTTACGCTCAAGCGGTACGGATTATGATGCCGGCGAGGTCTTAACTTTTTAAAAGCGTCGAGAGTCAAATTTTCGAGTAGGACGCCCACCCGGCGACCATGTACACCTATAAATCTCTTAGCACCGTCCCGAACGCCGGTTCCTTAGTAATTGCGTAGGATCGGTACTTAGCGTCTTCTCGAAACGTTAACCGTTTCGAAATTAATTGGCTGCTTAGCCTCCCTTAGCGCCTGCCCACGCGAGACAATGCTACATCCGTTAGAGATACGTATACGTACAGCCTCACGGTATAAACCCAACCCAACTTGATATGCATACATATATAGCCTCTTGAAAAAATTAAAAACCACTTCCGTAACTTAAGGGTATAGCTTGAAGGAAGGAATACGTTACCGAGGACAAGGTAACCGGGGGACCTCTTGAAGCTTTACTTAAAAACACAAAAAGTACTTCCATAAGCTGCTTTGCATATGGGAGTAGTTATAAAACAACGGCTGATAAGAGAGAGGTGGATCTGTGGTCGAGGTTAGGTTAGATTAACTATTAAAATAATTACTAACGAAATATGAAGAATCTTCCCACAGTCCCAAGACTGATAAATCTTGAGGAACCGAAAAACACACAGAGATCCGAATGGATGCTGAAAGCATTCGGCATCTTTCACATAGTGTCCCCCATCCCTACCCACTCTATCTCAGAGACTTTAAAAATAGTAGGGAGGGTACAGCCATCCTAGTGAGTTGTTTTCTTAGGAGGGAGAGCAATTTAAGGCAATTTAAGTGTTCGTAAGAACGATTGTGATTACCGTCCGAGAGAGCGGGACTAATGATGATGGCTGACTCTCGTGCGATGTGAGAGCGCATTCACTGTAGAGCCATAGAATATATAGAGTATATATATATATATATATATAGCATAGAAGGACGATCGTTTCCGGATGATGATACAAGACGTAATTCTCAAACGGATCTTTGCGTCTCAAAACGGCACTAAAGTAAAGCATGAGACATAAAAAAAAATGAAAAAAAAATAAAAAAAGAAAAATAAAATGCGAATTATTATTGACCGTACTAAACTATAAAGTTTCATAGACCAAAGTATACGGAATAGTCGCGGGCTCGACCTACTTTCCTATATACACACCGGTGACACACGGTCCATTTTCAATTTTCAATTTTCAATTTCCCATCGTCAATAAAGTAATGCCTCTATTCACTGTGCGCGGGACTGCCATTCGTATTGGGCTCTTTTCATTCTTTATTTCCGAACGTATCCCGATCGGCGTTCGATCTCGAACAAAAGCATCGTCGATTGGACCGATCCGGAACTAAAAAAATCTATTCTCTCTCAACCACTCTTCTTTTATCTCTCTCTCTCCCCCTGCTCCCCCTCTACTCGCTCGTCGAATAGTACGGAGCAACGATTCCTTTGTTTCGTGCTTGCAAATAATCCGTCCAACCCTTACCCGGTCGTCGATCGGGTATTCGGTCTTTAGTAACCTTCGTACCTGTGTAATTACGTCAGCATGCTTAACTATGTATTTTGATGTATTATTCAATATCCTTATTTCTCTTTGATATAATAACACATTCGAAAATATATAATACGGGAATGTTGGCACGTGCCGGGTATAGATATATATGTACCACATTGTTATATCGAAAAGGTACGTAGAGCATAGCGCATGGTAGATCCTTGAGAAATTTCATAAATCTATAAATCCCTTGAATGGGACAGACAAAAGCACTTGAATATATAATGTTCCAGTGTATCGCACGAAATCCAGCAATATGCATCTAACATCTGAAGGAACAATGGATTGCATCCATTGACTCGATTATTCATACCTCCGTAAGGCCACTTGGCAGATTTGGATATTTAAAAAAAAAAAAAAAAAATTTGTGACAGTGACAAATCCGAAGGAGGATACGATTTTTGTGATATTATCGATGAGATTTTGGTTACGAAAATATATATTTTTTTTTACAGTATTACGGAGACGGAATGAAAAAACTGACCTGTAGGTCGTAGTATCACATTTTTGTATGTGACTCGTATGCAACTCTTACGTCATACCGACACGTATGCACTTTCGGATGATATGTGGTAATGGTCGATCCATAAGAACTACGAGATAGAAAAGACGTACATGACATTAAAGGTATAGATCGGTAGATCTAAAGTCTGGATCGTTTTGTCAAAGACGTGCATCGGGCGTCTTAACAGAACAATGGGGCCTCGCGTTCCCTTGGGACAAGGTACGCGCGAACCGAACGGGCCCAACGTCCGACGGTGGGCCGGATACACGGGCTGAACTTTCGCAATGCAAACTCACGTGGGCAGATGGAGGTCGATAAGTGCTATGCATGACGGAGATACGTATATGCAAGTGTTTGCAAGATCGTTGCACTTTGAATGCAATCTAAGTACGTCTGTAATCCATTGGATCGTTTATTTACTTCTGTTATTCGTTTATTATGAATTTTATTAAGGCCCCAGCTAGCCCTTAAACTTTCTCATTAATTCCTTCGAGACTTGTATGCAGTTGCTTATTAAATGCTGCTGCGCCCAGAGATCATCGTAAACTCAAGGAATCAACTACCGGCACTCGTTCACGTATTCACGTAATCGTTTCGCACGCGCACGTAGCCCGGCGTGCTACGTGCTTCCGATCGGTTAGCCACGGCGCATCGGCGGTCCTGTAATTCTTCCTTGGGATAATTGCAAATAAATTGCGGTATAAAGGCCTGACTCGCTCTTGTCTCGTCTTACCAATTATCTACAGGGTAACGACGTGCCCTCGTCCCTTTCTATACTGCGCCAAGAAGAGTTTGACGTAAGCGCAACAACGAGTGAGCAGAAGTAAAATATGTGGATGGGAAATTTGGAATTTGAAGAAAAATTTCAGTTGCTCATTATTTTTCAAATGTTCAATTTCGAAGCTCAGCTCATTTTTCAGGACATATAACCACGCGGATTCATTTCAACGTTCATAGACGAGGGTTCAGTGTTCACTAGCTTGAGCCAATCCCCAATAACTAATGACTTCCTATCGATGCATCACTCCACATCGTACTCGAGTCGAGCGAAGGACCACAATGCCTAGTATAATTGCTATGCACTTATTAGTACGTTCGCGAAACAGCTGCGCGGGGTATTGTTTTCTATAAAATGTCGGTAAAAACGTAGGTTCTGTCGCCACATTGAAAATCCCACCCGAGTCAGTAGAAAGAGGGAGTGAGATAGAGAAAAAGAGAAGATGAGAAGAAAAGACGTCCTTACACTGTGTCGTAGAGACGACTGTACCACAGGCAAGTTAGAGGCTTCCGCGTTTGATGCTTCACTCGTGACCAACAAAAAGGGACTTAAGGCCCCCCCGTATTTCTACGCGATCCTCAAATTCCTGAAATTGTTCCACCTAGAGCGAAGAGGCTTAACGTACCGCGATCCTGTTTAAACAAAATATTTTTTTTTCCCGTGATGCTCTTGCCCGTAACCTCAGTCCCATAAAACTGGGCATTATACCTTTATATGGGCCCTTTAAAATCCCGAACTGTCGGCTTCGTATAAAAGATTCAGGTTTTCACCGTGGCTGCTAAAATGTACAAGCTAAACATTTTTCCTGCTGGACCAATGGACCCTAGCTGATCTTGTTCAGTGATCGAGTTAGGGTATGACAGCCACTTCAAGGTTGGTGTACAATGATCGTTTTTCTTGGAATTTTCAAAATCCGTCATTTTAGTCTTTTCCTGGACCGGAACTCCGAAGATCTTGAACGTACGGGATGATAATCCGTTCGTGGATGATTGGCGCATGCGCGTTATGCTCCACAGTGCAATTACCGTGAACCTCCATACTAGCTAGTAGTATCCAAGGAGATTGCGTTAGCTAATTAATTAGGCAGCCGTAATTGCCGGTAATTAGAGCATCGGTAGTAAACGTAACCGAGGTCCTTCCAGACGGAATGCCTCGTCATCCTTTGACCCAACCGAGCATTGTTACCGCTACTAAAGTTTCTATTCTTTACTTTGCCACGAATCCATATGATTGATTAATCGCTCAACTTTTTTATTAGTCTTCATTAATTACATGGTAATTTGGACTAACGATTTTTATTTCTAATAAAAGTCAACGTTACCTGTATTTATTGAAATAAAATTCAATATCAATATATTCCATGTCCACCATGTATATCCGCTATCAGCATGTTGTACTAAAGAAACAAACATGGGTTATCATCTTCACAGTAATCGCACGGATCACAGTGGACTTTCTAAATCGCAAAACTTTACCCATTTCTCTGAAATATTTTCCGTGTATACATTTCCAAATCCAGGATTACCGTCGTTCGGATTACGCGAGCCGTACAGTTGCACCGTACACATGGACCAGACGCGATATTGATAAACTGCCAACGACTGTGAACGGAGCATAATAGAAATACGATTGGATAACACACGGGAAAGAAGAAGTAAATCTAATACACATTAGTAAGGAATCTGATGCCGTACTGCGTGGAATCTTCTTTTTAACACGTGGACGAAGAAAAAGCTTCTACTCGGCAAGATTAAGAGGTTTCGTCGTTCCCGGTTGAGCTATTCCACGAGAACGGAAAGAAGAAGTTTCCACTAGAAAGAAGCTTAACGTCGATCAAATATGAATAATACCAGGATTAGGAAACAGGCATGAATACGTTAAAAGAACGTTTAGTGAGAAACACGTCATGGGTACACATAGGCGCCCATCTTCATTCTCATTCAATTATTTGTCGGTCGTAGCATTAGAAAAATCTTAACGTAATTTTCAAACCGTGCACCCTTTCATCAAGCTACGTTCATCCGCCATCATTTATTCGAATTTATAGGACTAATAGGATTACGATCAGCTTCTGCTCCTCTACCATGTATACTACGGTATACGGGACGTAACCTTACCTAAGTCTATACGCATAGTCCTATCGAATAATACCATGGCCGAGTGGTTCACTAAAATATTGAATTAGTATATTCTAATAAAAATTGTAATTGAAATAATTGATTCAAGGTATCGATATTATTTTAAAAACTGGTGAATATCCTCGATATGTATAATTGCTTATATCGAATTACTCGATGGTTAAAAATTCACGTGGAATAGACGTCTTATGCGTAAAGCGAGTAAATTCCTTTAAAAGATGCGTCCTTCCCACGTCGAAGTGGAGACGTCGACTGATCCCTAATCCCTCTTCCACTCGTCCAAGAGTGACACGCCGAGCCGAGCTTAGCTTTTAACTCGAAGCTGCTTTCAGGGCAGAGTCTCGTAGCGAGTCCTGTCCTCGAGGATCAAGTCGCCTCCTCTATCTCTAGTCTTTGTCTTTATCTCACTCACTGCTGCCATCTATCCAGTATCCATCGAAGGCTCTTTGTTCTTTCAAAAATCGTTTAAATCTCCTTTGCCCAAGAATTCCATCCATCCACGAATGAGTCCCCAGCCTCCGTGGGACACTGAAAGATTCGTGAGCGGCTCGTTTACACGGCTACTCGCTGCGTAATCTTGCCAGGACATCAGGGCGGAATTCAGGCCCTTAAAGGTCCGTGACGCGTAAACTGGGTTCGTACCCTAAATTTTCACCTGTACGATTGTCCCTAGTAAGAAGTGATGTCTCAGAGTCCTTGTGCAAGTTTGTATTGGGATCAGATGACGTATGTATACCTCGTTAGAAATTTGTCGCTAATTCAAAGTGGTGATGTGGACGAAGCTTTAAGGTACTCAATGAAATTGTCGGTACCTACGCTAGCTGTACGGATTACGTATAGTCCTGGTGCAGATGCACGTTAAATCCTTCATTCCGGCAGGGAGCAATAAGGGCTTATCTTTACACAGTAGTAAAGAGCGTCGTTAGCGCTAAAGCGAGGGACAATCGTTCGTAGGCGTGAGAACAGAGCTTAAGCCCCGCTACGTCGCTCGAGCTGTCCAAACACAGTGAAAAGGAAGAATCAATGTTGAAACACAACTCGAAACACGCACCAAGACCGCTACCGGTTTTACTCAATATTTGGGACCGTTTATGCTTTACGACTTCCTCCTTATAGCCTGTGGTAACTTACGGTGTCGCGAATGATCTTATTTAAAAGGACTTTTTTTTTATCGCTTCTTTTTCACCCTGAGAAGTAGAAGAGATGCTGCGCGGATGAATGACTTTTCGACGCATCTATCTTAACCGCATTGAAATTCTCGATCAAGTCAACGGGCAAGTCCCAAATTGTGCTAGGGGCCTCCCGATCTGGCACAAAGATTTCCCTTTTCTCTCGCTTTATCTTACCGACGAATCAAGGGACCACCGCGGCGTATGAGGCCCATAATTATATGTGGCCCCGTCGTAAACTGCGTCAAGCATAAAACTCAAACTCGTCGATCCGAGGATACGCGGTTTTTTTTTTTTTTTTTTTTATGAAAGTGTCACGGGGCCTTACTCGATAGTATTAATGAACGATGTATTGCTCGCGTGACACGCACGTTACATACATTCTGTGTCATGGACAAGCCTCTGACCAATTATCTATGATTAATTAATCACTAAGCTAACTTTTGAGATCTTCGTATATCCGGAGACGAGGGACTTGCACGGAGTCTCAGGCTCTCATCCTGACCGGAAGGGCCTTATGTGAAATCTTCTTGGGCCTCATTCGATGTGTATCTATCTCCCGGTGAAACTGGCATTCGAAAGGTTCACTTCACCAAGTGCTGGTGGTTCGGGACTACCGAGCTTATCGCTTCAAGATGCTCAGGGCTGTGGCTGGAATTCGAACCCGAGAGGAATACGTCCAGCCAGGCCGAATACATTAGGAGATCCTATCGGGGCCCTACGGCCCGTTACCTGTGTTTGGGCCCACTAAATTGGATCGGCATCACCGTGCCTCTATACAGGAATAAATTTCAGAGTCCTCTAAAGCCCTTATATACTTATATCGCGTTGGCTTCCCACTGCATTTTCCTATCCAGAAGGTGACAAATAGTCGACGCGCTGTGGGCAAACAGACAAAAAATTATTATTTTTGAAATTTTTCATTTCACTCAATTCACTGGCTATATGGATTGTAATCCATTCACTAATTTTGCCGTGCTTAGGTTTATCCATCTTCCGTTTACGTTATGGCCGCGATAGCCTCCACGTGGGTGGCACTTTACGGGATGACAAATTTGCGTTAAGAGCGTGGAACGACGTCAGGTTCCTTTCTATGAAACGATTGGGTCTTTTATGTCGCTACGAAAATATCCACGAGACGTTTCGACGCCCTCGTACATAATTAGAAACGTTTACAAGTGTGCGACGACGATGACACCGTGAAATAATGTGGCGTAACGTTAAAGAATGTATTTTAAGTTTCTCGTATAATACTTGCGAATTGTTACTTCTGAAATTACGTGAAACCGACGTTACATTCACTTCTTTACGTCTAGACAGACGTTAACTGGATACCGCGAATGTATTCATAGCACAGGAATAAATTTCGTTTCGTCAATTATTCCCTCATCGTGCGCCTAATAGGATCTAAATGTTAACGAGCTTATCTTAATTGCACAAAAAGAAAACGTTATACCTTCACGTGTACAATACAGAGCAAGGGGTTCTCATCCAGAACAAGTATCGACGATAATAAATAACTACATTTAAAATCCATCCTACTAACGATTTCGTGTGAACCCATTTTTTTAATTTTAACAAAATTTGATATTTTTGAAAACAAAAAAAAAGAAATTAATCCTCAAAGCAAAGTTTCTACGTTAATGTAATCCATAGAAGCTCTAGTGCGAAGAATCGTTACGTTCGAGTGATGCAAATTCGGACATCTTTTTCACGTTCATCAAGTAGCAGCATCGCTTCTGGTTCGATTGATCCCGACATTGATCCACCGACCGAACAAGAATCGTCCGACCCGGAACTTGACTGAGAGATAGAAAAGGGATAACGAGAAAAGAGAAAAAAGAAAGACATTTCAGCCAGTATATATAGTGACTGTATTCATCGAGCGAAGAATCCATTAAGCGTTTCCTGAGGAACCAGGAGAATCGATTATTCCTATTGGAGGATAAGAATGGAGGGGGGTTACGAAGATGGAAGGATCCATCCTTCCTTCCTTCCTTCCTTCCGCAGGACAATTTGTTACTCCTACAGGAAAGGTACCTACCAAGAGGAAGGGTTCCCAGCCAAGTCAGTCCTCCCTTCATCCCTGAAGAAAATGATAGGCTTCCACGCAAAGGACAATTTCGAGCCACTTCTCAATTCCAAAGCTCGCAAGCCACGAGACGTGGTCCTTCTGGTTGGCTAGTTCGTACCGCCGCCACTAAAGGGGAGACGGCGCTGCTATAGGTATACAGATTGCGTTCTAGGACCAGTCAAGGTTAGATACGTAGGGATGGCTATTCCCAGCAAATTGCGCGGAAAGCGAAAACAATTGGAGGCGCGACCAGCCACGCATAGTGGACCGTCTGGAATTTTTCGTTTCACTTTCGTCAGTCCCGATAGTGAAAGACCCAAACCCTCCTATCTATTCTTTAGATTCTGACCGTCGCCGGCGTCGTTCCAAGGGGTGAGCCTCGCGCACGTACACGAGTCTCCATATGCACGTACCTAAGTATACGAAGCATCGGTGCAAGTTCCTTTCATAGGCAAAGAGTGTATCTCGTTTCTTCACCTGTCTATAGCTTCGTCGGGGTGGCCAAACTGGCATTCTCAATACGTCTCGTACCAACCTCAAGTTCTGATGTACATAACCTCTCTCTAACAATAAGAATGCCTTTATCTCAGTTCTAAACCAGCAGGATTATCGCTCTAGTAGAATACTGCATTACCCACCGAAATACCAAAGCAACGTTAAGGAACCCAAACGACTATACGTTACACCTAAATAATTCAGGAATAACGATACTTTGTCATTTGCTACGAGCACAATATTCACATGTACTACGCTACATAGTACACTCATTGAAATTATTCCCTAGACACGACGCACTTTGATATGTCATATTCAAATTCCCTCATTGAACTAACCAATAATGTATTCCTCAGGGTTAAATAGAAAAGCCATAATCCGCTATACCGTATCGTAATAAATTACTGCTATGCCGGCAGTACAGGCCTATAACTAAATTTAACCCTATCTCCTTTGGCATTACCTATATACCTATAATACATAGGATCTATACATCTATTGTTTTTCTTACACGATAAGGCGTCCCTTCGACAACGTAAACTTTGACCCTTATTGTTAGCCCCGAGTCCAGTTACAGATTCCACATGGACCAGCATCCACCTCACAAGAGAGATACTTTACATATCCCGTGCACCCTTCGCTCATTTGATGTGGTCACGAATCTACCCTTGCGCAGCGAGAAGGATAACGGGCTTGCTAGCCACCCCCTTTAACCGGTATCTTACACCCCAGCCGGATATTGCAAGCTGTAGGATGTTTGACTTGCCAAGTAAACCACCCTCTTAGATATATACCTTTCTCCCTCATCAGGACCCACTCTCCCCGTTATCCGAACGCACCACTTTGGTCTGCCGTCCCGTACAGTCGCCTCCTAATAAGGGATATTACGTAGTAAGCTTTGTCGGAAAGCCCAACTTACCCCCTGTCGACGATACACATAATACATATGTACCTCTGCGCATACCTGTATGCGCGCGCGTGTGTGTATACAGCACAGATACCATAAGCCGGTTTCCATAACAGTGAAAATCGCGACGCGTCACCACGTTAAATTGTGGTATACCAACCCCTAATTAATTTCACGAGATTTATACGAGTGTCCTCATCAACGAGGTTTCATCCCTTGACCTTCCGACGGCTCGTAGCTCACTCGAGTTTTCACGTCAACCCAAGCACCAACCGATGTGCCATCTTCAAAATTCCAAGGGACGAAGTACAGTATATTTAGGACGGAAGTTTGAGGGAAAAAAGAGTGGCGGGATGGGGTGAAGATAAAAAAAACGTGTACATAGGGAATATCGCAAGGGATGCGCATATAGTGAAACAACCCCCTATGACGTGCTCTATAGGTTGGTACTACATACGTGCTTCGGAAATATTATGCACGCTTCGCTTGTAGAACGCGGAGAAGCCAGAAGAGGCGTTCGTCGGGCTGTTTTCATAGCAAATATACTGGAAAACGCAGGCGGAACAGAACGGAACGTCATGCACGGGACTCTCCGTGTCGAAAGGGGAGCACAAAGAGGCGTGTTTGATTTCCTCCTTCGTTCATCAAAATTCCCTTGAGGATATGGTGGATGTTCGCGCCAGCGACTTTACGCTCGAGTCTGTTTTTCCTTTCTCCTGTTCTATCCTCTGTCTTTCTTTATTTACTTTTTTTTTCTCCTTATCTCACTTCCTTGACTTTTCCAACCCCCCCCCCCCCCCACCGCCATCCCCTCTTTAACAAGCAAAGGTGCAGTCACTACTACCATTAACAAAGGGATGAACTACGGGGGCTATTTTAGCGCGTGCCAAACCAACCCTTGGATATTCTCATCTGAGAGAGACAACTGCTTTAATTCGATTTGCGTTAATTGACGGTTCTAACGAACCTCGACCGAGATAGCCGCATTGCAGCGACGCTGTCGCAATTTGCGTACGCGGCCTGAAACTGTGCAACGAGACTGTGGCACCACGGTAGGGAATGTTACGCAAGTATGTTGTGAATTGTCTGAAAAGAAAAAAAGTGAAAAACTTCTTTTTGCTTACTTTTCCAGCCTCTACTTTTTTTTTTAGGGCAGTGGGGGCAGGAGGGGTTGTCGCAACCTTTATGGCTCGGTCCTCCTGCCGCAACGTTGGTTCGGTCGTAACGTAGCTTCGCAACGGTACAGGTCGAGGTAGCATTGGTGCCACCTCGATCCTCGTAAATTTTCATATTTCTCCTCTACTCTTTTTCTTATTTCCGTTCTCCGCTACCATCCTCCTGTTATTCTTCGTATGTCGCCTAGGTTACAAGACCGCCGTCTCTCGTGCAAGGATATTGAATAGGCGAGATTAATCGGTGCGCGGGTAAACAGTATTAAAAAATTGTTATTGAGCTACGAACGTTACTAATTTTTAAAATCCAATCCACGAGCTCAGCGCACGCTGAAAGAAGTTCATTACACAAAGTGTATCGAGCACATATGCCCACGCTCGACAGTCCTCGTAAGACATACACGTGTACATAAATATTTGTTTAGTCGCACAGAATCGTTCAGCTGTAAACATACCAGTCACAATTGACAGCTGTCACGCGATCCCTCCGGTTAACTCACGTTTGGCAACAGAGCGCTGCCGATCGATCAGAAAAGTATATCCCTTTGTATAACTCATTTTCGAAATTTCCATACCTGCTGCGAGTGCAAGAGAGACCGACTTATGGGCGCTACCGCATGCGAGAGAAAGACAGACATACATAAAATCCAAATCTCTATGGTCAAGCTACTTACATACTCTAAATAGAAACGTCATGTTAGCCTGTCAAGCATCCCCCGAACTAGTCTTCCTTGTAAGACAAAGATTCTAAATTATTCGAGAGAAAAGGATAAAGAAAAATATTGAAACAAATATAAAAGTCGTCATCGATACAACCGCGCTCGGTCACGCACGCTGCGGTCAGAATGACCCTACGTCACCATATACGGCACGGGACTGCAAACCACCCACGGCTTCAAGATTTTTACTTCTCCTTCAACGTTCGTCCTGAACCTTCCTAACCATCCCTTAACAACCGCAGCCATTGTACCTCCTCGCTTGCGCGACACTGATTGCAATAAATTGCAGCGCCTTTCTATGTCCTTTGCCTCGGATACTTTTCTCATTGTCGGTTACGACCGTATCTACCGTGTCTTAACAGTCGACGTAACGTTTCACTTGACGCTGCTTCCGGCCAATAGCTGCGTCACGTATGTATGTCTGGTGTTATTTTGGTACTTTGTCTTTTAGTACAGAAAAGACAAAAGTGGCGGGAAAGTAAAATGAGGTAATTCCAGCTGGATTGTATCGGTACGTTTAACGTGTGGACTAGGCTTAATCATTACTACCGGACCATCCACTGTTGTGACAGGACGATGGTAATGCGATTAGATTCATACACGCTATTCCATATGCTGCCACGTGCATACCTATACGTGTCCACGACGCGTTGCAGAGGAGGTATCGAAGCACCAATGTAATCCGCTCTGTATTGTATCGACACGCCGACTCGGTACCGATTTGTTGCCACGATACCGGTCCGATTACATAAATTATACCGAGTCTGATTCTCGGAAGGATGCGGGGCATCTCTTAACGAACTGCCTGCTGAAACCTCTTGCTACGGTACAGCGAGCACCTATCGCTTGCTGCTTGAAAGGTGGAAGAAAAAGTAGAAGCTGACATTAAATATTTGACAGGGTACAAGTGACACTTTAAACTCCTATAAAACTGACTTTGATATTCCTGCATATCAAGGTCTGTAGATAAGCATAAGATATTACGTGTATTTTGAATCGCGCTGTTACGTAACATCACCTTGGACGACCGTGTATACCTGATGGGAATCCGGGTAAAGATACGTTTACTTTGAAAATAGTAAATTATTAAAGCTCCGACATAACGGTACGTTGAAAAGACACGATACAGGTAAAAGACTTAATATTGATAGAAAATATAAGAATTTTCAATCGCTTTGTACAAAAAAAAATTCAAACAGCTTTTTCTTTTGTTACGCTAATTTAACTTTCAACGGGGAAGGAAGATTGTTACGTAATGGGAAATGTTGTGTGATTAAGTAAAAAAGAAAAAGCTACATTGACGTCTGGTGCGGGACGGGAAGCGGAATTGACTGGACTCGTTCGCTGCAGTTGCATACTGGAATGCGGGCGTTTACATAGCGCGACCACAGCGTGAACGAAAGCGACAGGACGTAACAGTCAGACCCAATTCCCAACAAAATCAGGCCTCGCGCCGAACTCTACGCCAGGCACCAGACTAACAAAGTGGCTGATTTGAGATTTAGTGGGCTGTAAAGGCGGGTTTACGTGTCGCCGCCGCGAGCAAAAACAAACGCGCCACTCCGGTTAACGATGTCGCCGTAACGAGGCAGAGTCAAACACGTGGGGAATGACTATAATGATTACAATTAGGTTTGTCTCTTTTGGTGTTTTTAATGGCGCCGAAAGACGTCCCATTGAAGTCACCAATGGGACATGGCTTATATACGTTATATGCACTGTACCGAGATAGAAGGAAATTGCGAAGGCGTCGAAAACGCCTTCAGGTCTTATTTACAGATTCTAATAAAATAACTAACTCGGTTGGCTGTCTTATGTGTTTCTTATGTGATTCTTTTATATTTCTTTTTACTTTTTTATGCGTGTACATAACATTGAAAAATATATGCCGTGGGTGGGAGTTTCTTAGATCTCGTATATCCTTTTGTCAAGGCTCGTGCGTCAGGTACGCGCTATTATGATTATTTCGGAGAAACGTCTAGTGCGGCGGAAAAAGTATATCGTTCCTGTCGTACGATCGATAACTAGTATGCAGCTGACCTGTGGCAAATAAATAACGAGGAAAACTCTTACTGGAAAACTTTGGTAAATACTATACCACGCCGGTGCTTCTGTAGCGAGTGAAAAACGAAACTGGAGAGAGATAGAAAGTATTGAGAATTCTAGATACTTTGGATACTCCAGAGACAAAGAACCACGTTCCTTGTACATACGTAGAAAGACAACGTTGGGTCTTGTATACCGGGTGACAATAAAACGTATCAGACTACTGTATACCGTATAGGTATGATAGGTGGTATAAGATATATAAATTGAATGTAAATGAAAATCTGGCGTAATACTAATCTAGAAAATCATTCATGCATGACGAAACATATTTTTAATGCTATAAATATGAATATCAAGTCATCGTCCTAAATCGAAGCTCGGTTTATCGTATCTTGAGGAATCGAACATTCAGACGACTGTATTAGTCACAACGTATTAGGCACGTATAATTGAAAGAAAAAAGAAAAAAGGTAATGACTATGTCCGACAAAATCTTTGAAGTCGAATCAGTAAGTCACTGATATAACCGATTACGATACTTTTAACGTGTGACGAATTACCACGGGAAATAGGCGGTCGGGTGACCTGGAAAAATATGATACCTTGTTACTGCGAAATTTGCATGTCACACAAATTTAAAGCATGTATAAAAAGCAAGGTTGATTAGAATTAAAAAAAAAAAACGTTACTTAAACGAACTGGTTAATTAGTCATTAGAAACTGTACGGTATCGATCAAAATTCTAATTAAGAAAAATCGTCATCGCAATTATCATGGTCGCGGGTTCGAATCCAGGTGGAGTCAAATTTTTTTTTTTTCTAATTTATGCTTGACACGCAATTCGTTGTAATTACGTCAGGTTATACGTAACGTCACATACACTGGATATACGCATTTAACTGTACCTGTCATTGGCGCAGGATACATGCGAATTCTCATGTTGCTTATACATACGTATATGCATGTTGTCGATGGCCGTGTATACATAAACGCGGGTTGTATCGTATAGATGCAAATAGGCAAACGTTAATTACAAAGACCCCAATTCGATGGGCAGTCGATCGAAACAGGGTTGACAATGCTATTAATTCCAATTAACTCTGATCGCCTAGCTGATAATTACTAGTATGCCGATTTAATTGGACTGCTAGCTAAGATCTAATCGCGAAATTGAATCTCTATCCACGGCGGGTTTCTTTATCAATCGATACCGTATTTACAGTGCTAATGGTAAGTATAAGTGCTGCGATTATACAAAGTGCATTATCGGTGCTATCAAGTTGGACTACTCGAAATCTATTTCTAGGCACGTTTCACGTAATTTTATTTATTTGCACTGATTGATTAACGATAATACGTGAACGTCTGAAACCAGTAATCGTCTAGGTCGAAAATAGCTTCAATGAATCATCCATGACTTTCGTCTCGTGGCCAAAGTGAAAATAACTGTTATACCTTCTGAAAAATTAAATACATTTTCTAATAGCTTCAACCCGAATTAAGGGCGTTTGAATGTTCTTTTCTTAATGTATCGCCGAATAAACCATATAGATAGAAACGTTAGATAGAGATTTAGATCTAAAACGTTCGTTTCGTCTGGCAATTAAATAATTTATATGTCAAACCAGACACGACGCACCTTATTTTTTTGACGATCATAAATCAGATCATTAAATTTATAACACGTGTAAAGTCGCGTCGTCCTCAATTTATTATCCCGTAAGATCGTAATCCTTATCTTCGAGCTTATCGGGTGCTTGTGAAATTTCGCGAGAAAATAACCATTCATTCAGATCTTGGAAATCGTGTTGACACGAAATCGATTAAATGTCAATAAATCATACGTATACGTATTTCTCATAATAAACTCTATCAATGTTCCGTGTGTGTGTATAAATATGGTACAGTACAAAAAATATTATTTCATCCTTCATACCTTATACAATTATACAAGCAACGATCGAACATATGTGCCCATGATAGGAACCATCAGTCTCCAATTGGGATCCCCATAGGATACTTTGGCTTTGTCCATGGGAATTGAATTTGTCTAGAATGCAAATAGAAGGTGAGTGAACCGCTTTCAAGTCTGGTTTCACGTGTCCAAAAGCATTGCCAAACAAAGGGTCTAATTGAGTTTAGTCCTATAAACGTCCATAGTAATGTCGATGACGCTAAAACTTCACTAAGTCATGTAGCAGGTACTTGGCTCGCCTAGTGAAATTCTTGAAATCACACCATAACAATAATTGGACACCCCATAGTAGTAGTCGATTTAATTAGAGCACGCGCCCCCATAAAGTCATTGAAAATCGTTCGACTGAAACGAGGAGTATCCTGCCAATTGCAATGTGAAATACATGGAGGGTCTTTAACGGGAAATAATAATTTTGAAATTTCCCATAAAAAAAGCAATCGTAGATCCCCCATAGAAAATTCCATGAAAATTTCAAAAATACATATACGCACTCGAAAGTACACGGTGTTTATATAAATTCGCACGAGGCCCCCCGGGGGCACAGCGTCCGGGTTTACAGAGAAAAGGGACGGAAAAAAGAAGAAAAAAAAAAAAAAAAGTACGAGCAGGTGGTATCACTGAATTATGCAACTAGGCGAAACCCTTCTCCGAGTTCTATCGGCAGGAAACAGAGCGCTCTGAGGGCTTGTACCCCATAGATGCAAAATTCAATGAATACGACGCACGCGAAGAACCAGGCCTACCAACCATCGACGAAGAGATGAAATTTCGAATTCACCCTCGCCTATTTCGAAACGAGCCCTAACGTAATTTCTTACGAGTCGTACTGCTGTACCTACGTATCCATATGTTGGTGCCGAATGTATGGTGCTGCTTCACCCTATATACACGTACAGGAACGTCGGTAACATTAATTCCCGTAAGTTTCAACTTTCCTCCTTTCAAGTCGATAGACCAAAGCTACGTTTCTACCTTGTCCAGTCGCAAATTAATCCTTCATCCCCTCAACGCCTACTAGATATTTCGTTTTCATGTTGAATATTTTTTTCTTAACGCCCACCTATCCTATCACCCGAGGAAGGTTATAGAATTTATAAAAGGCAGGTGCAACTTTCCAGACGATTACGGTCAAGGTATCGACGTCACATCCCTGTCGTCGGTATTGTAATCGCGTCCTGGTAATTGTAATCCTTAACGTAAGGTCGTAAAAGCTGGTTTCCATGGCGTAAAGGTTAAACCAGTTGCGACCACGTGTCGCGTGACACAGATGATCGATGCTCGAGCGTATTAAATTATTTAGCAATTTCCGTCGTGCATTCGCCGCCTTTCCGTTACGTACGTACATGCACATGCTATAGGTATAGGTAGATGTACCTAGTAGAATCCATAGGTAGTAAACGTATCCTTTGCCAGTATCCATAGTATCGACACTGACCAATACTATATACTACGTAGGTATATAACGACGAGAGCAATTGGCAAGGGTAAAAAAGTTTTTTTGAAATTACGATCCCAACCAAGTTCCCTGGGTTATTACTCGTTTCCTCCGGCGTACCATCCATTTCCCGAATGAATCCTTGCATCCGCGTTTCCTTTCCGATTTGGCGCAATTCCCATTTCAACATTATTGACGAACCATAAAATTCAACCGGAAGATCCCTTCCAGTAAATCCTCGATCACTTCCGTTTACGAATACCGTACACCGTCGTCCGCTAGATTATCTTCATTGTCAATGGACGTTTGCGCGTGTCATAGTGACTGTTTAATGGGATTCGGACATAGGTACACAGATAAAAGGAATCTTACAGGGATGATGCAACTTTAAAGTAGCATCCTTTAGCCATTTTTCAACTTTATACCCAATTCCTTGGAATAAATAGTCCATGCTGGTATCCCGTGTGGAAAGATAGAGGGATACCAATAGGGGGTCCATGCGGACCTTATGGGAAGTAACAGGGAACCCCATGGGATTCCTGAAAAAATGCTTTGATGTCGAGACGCGTGTCTCGCGAGATGGAACGGAAAGACATTGAATTTCTTAGCTGGTGAATTCGACCCCCCTACATACAACCCCCTACACTACTATCAAAACTGAAGAACAGCCCCACGTCCACGGGTTAACAGAAGCTTATAGAGTTTTTTTTTCTTTCGTTTCTTTTGCCTCTCGCAAATTTTTTTTTTTTTTTTTTTCTTTTCATCTTCGACCTGGCTGAAAGCAGATTGTATTTGTCGTAAAAACGTCACGTTCCCCACGGGACGTGTCTACGCAGTGGAATGGAGTATTTTGTACGCATCGTGAAGAAAGAAGAAAAAATGAATAAAATAACATCAAGAGCGAGAAGACTACGAGAAATACGTTGGCTGATGTAAAATTAAAAATAAAGTAACAAAAAAGAAAAAGAAAAAGCTTATTTTCATTTTACATTACGCCAACACGGAAAACGATTGCATACATACACCTTCTACGTTTAATCCTCCAGAAAGGATAGAGCAGCTCGCCTCTCGAATCTCCTGGAACTTGCAAGTCAGCCAGCAATTTTGACAAACTAATTTGTCGCGAAACAATGACGACGTCCCGGCGCGTCGTGACGGCAGCGAGGAAGAATGTGTCCAATCATCGGCTTGGGAGGGCCGTATCGCGCGCGAGAACCAACTATCCCTCTCTCTCTCACTCGCCTTCTGCCTTACCATACGTACAGCAGTGAATCTAACCCCAACCCACAAGCCCGTCTCGTGTCACTTCGTGTTTGCCAGCGCGCAGTGCGCAGGAACGAGGCAGGCTAATCTAATTAAACTACTGATGGGCAGGCGAGCAGGGTGTCCGTATCACGCGTGATTGTCTGATTTGCATAGGAAGCAATACGCATCCCAGAAATCCCTACGATTATTGAAACCCACAGCGGAGAAAAGTTTGTCCCAGCATCACAGCTGACACATTCCATCAGTACCGAATGATACCCATATCTTTGTCGTATGGTCCATTCTCAAATCTTCGTCCTCTCAATTTATTTTTTCGTTACTGATAAAGTATATAATTTCAAACCTCCACCTCCCCCCCCCCCCCTGCCACGACACCAACGTAAAAAAATATAATACAGAGAATAACGAGAATGCAGAACTCAAAGGTCAGTTGCTTTTTTTTTTCGAGAGAGAGAGAGACTGAAACCCTCAGTGTACAAAACGTCGGACAGACGTCAGGTAAATTAAAAGCTGCTGTCTTCCAGTCGTTTAGGCGTCCCTTGGCCAGGGGATAGGATGTCTGGACCAGTGATGAACGAGGTGGCCCAAGGTAGGGGAAGGAAAGATACTCGTCACTGCAGTTACGTAGACAACCTATGCGTCACTGGGTATTATTACTTGAATATACGTGAACTTATCCCTTGGGAAGTCATTGGATTGGTTGAGGGTTACGAGGGTGGATGCTACTGGTAGCAGGTGGGCTTGCTATTTAATTTCAATGTATACCGTTGGGCGACAACGATATCTCGCACTTCGACCTACCACAAAATAACGTTACAATGGCAGAGTATCGCGTTTCCAGGTATCCAGCGTAATCTCGAGCTTTTAACAAGGACAAAGAGTGAGTAGACGCCTCGAGTGCGCCGTTAGGTGAAAATCTCGAGAAACTTTAGAGGTAGGAGTATCGTTTCTATCAGTTGAATTATTGTCGTGTTTATCGGCCTGCCAAGATAAGAATATGGTCCCTTATTCAATCGTAGCCTTTGGTACCCTTAAACGGGCCCTATTGAATGCGTAATATAAATCTCTGTTATATGCATGTGCGTGAGAGTTAAAAAAATTTTTTTTTTATTATTAAACAAATTTTAACCCAGATCCAAGTGACTGGTCACTTTAATAATTAAAGGATCAGTGCCAGAAATGGGGACACCGTGGATCTAATCAGGACTGGCAATAATCGACAATCGTGGTTATTTTCGAACGTGAGGGTATATACTGTCCGAGATAATCCCAGGGCTTATTCGTCGAAGGTCTCATAAATTCCATGGGAGCTGGGTGAGTCACGCAGTTGGATTAACGAGAAAGTCGGCCTGGACGAAGTACGTAGGGATTTCGTATACGATCCACAATCCACAATGCGTCGGGCAGAAGATTATTCGTGAGAGTAAAAACTCGTGCGGATGCAGCGAAATGAGACGTGAAGAGAAGAAGGGGCTGAGCGGATGGATATTATGGGGATGCAAAAATCATTGAAGCGAAGGGAGATCAGTGGTAGATCCAATTCATCTTGCACTGACAAACAGTCTTGATATCATTAAGTCCTATGTACGTACGGTACAAAACGCGCGTTCGAATAAACCTGATAAGGTTGGATATAAACATAAACCAAAAGTCCCCAAAAAAAAAGGAAAAAAAAAATAATAATCCGTAACTGCACGTAGGAACGTATGTATTTAAGAAGCCGGGGGATAAAGTCTCCGGCAAAACAGATGTTATGTAAATTTTTTAGTGGAAAATCCCTCAAAGTTATTTTCGAAAGTAAAAGTGCCCCACCGTTACCTTTTTTTGTATACGTTATTCACAGCATCCCGTGGAGGACCAGCGAAAGGGGGGATAAGTGTAACGAAATAACAGCTCACAATAGCCGACGAGAGTGGCTTCTTAGCATCTGTGATTACATTAGTCAAATTCTTATTCGAGTCTCTCTTCTCGCCGTGAGAATCGTAGCTGGATGACGGATACGAAGCGAAGGAGGGGGGGGGGGGGGCGCAGGGATGCTGCGAGAGAATAAAAAAGAGAGAGTCTAGAGAAAAGGTGTAGCTTGGGTGAAGAGAGAGAGAGAGAGAGAGAAGTGTAAGAGAGTGGCGGTGGGGAGGGGGCGAAAGGGGTGTCAGAACGAGAGGGTTCCAGAAACTGAGAAGCGTACGGAATAAGGGAATGAGAAATGAGAAAGAGGGAGTGAGTGCAGTAAGGGATGGGGATTCCACCCCTGAATACCGCGGCAGCCACCCCGTGCATCGATGTAATGCGAAACTAAAACAGAATTATCCAACACTCTCGTGCCTTGTGGAGGGGTGGTGGTGGTAGGGAGGGTAGGGGGTGTGTATACCACCCCTACATTTACAGTTTCAGTACTTTTACCCTGGTAGTGCTATAGGCGCAGTGGTGTCGGTGTGCGTTCGCAAGCAACCCCAGACTTCGAATAAGGGTGCATTTTAACAGGAGGGTAGGTTAAAGCTCTTGCAAGCAAGCCGCGTAGAGTTTCGGATGGCAACTCTCGTGCTTTTTACACGCTTGAAAACTCACTCGAATTCTCTACGCTTGAAATGAAATAAAAAAAAAATTTTATACTTTTCATCTTCGCCGATTTTATTTATTTATTTTTTTTTTTTTTTTCCCACTCACTTCGGACTCGTCGATCGTGAAAAATAATTCTATTTCCGCTTAGCCATATGCCGTATATAACACATCACCCGTCAATTGTCATTCATATTGCCAGTGACTGACCGATTCTCTTGACATCTCGAAATAATCCGACATTGACAAAAGTATATCAGCCAGTGATTTTCGTACACGAATTTAATTACCAGCATCATCCAATGGACCAATCCATATGCACCTATATATATATATACATATATATTCTGATTTCACGTATCTGGTCACAATGACGATATTAATTTTTTTTTGACTGATCCTTTCTGAACCACGAAACTTGAAGAGTATCAGCTTTCAAGGATATCGATATCTACATAATATCAATCACTGATGCCCATAGATAACGTACATACAACATCGTACAATTCATATAGATTTTATATGAACCTACCATATACACACAGTTCCAGTAGCACGTACGTTTCATATACGAAATACGAACTTTTACGTTATATAATACATAAATGCGTATATGTACGCATAACACGTACCAGTCACGCACGTACATACGTACTACTACATTTCGATAATACACTTATCCAGCCCGACGTAGAGTCTGACTCTCACGTAACAAGCGCATTGAATGCCAGCTTGATTGGACCCTCGGATGCTGGCGATAACAGATCGAAAGAGGACGGCGTAGAACTGCATCCGATTCGATTACGTTCGTCACGTTACTAGAAGCGTCACAACGCGACAAGACGTCTTGTCCCAGATCTCTCATGCATTATCTCTCAATCTTCCTCTCATCTTTCACATCTCTCCTCGCGTATCCACACATGCTATACATACGGATACCTACATATAAATAAGAAAGTACATATCCATCTCGACTACATAACAAATCAGTTCCCGCATCCCTGCTAGTTTAATTATGATTTATCCCCATGAGAATTGCCAGCATGATTCAAAGCATAAATAGAGTATAGCCACGTTAGTACCGACCGAGCACGTAGATTTATCACGAAGACGGTATACACGATCGATCTAATTGACACGACGATTCAATGCGACGTATTTAACGAATTCGAAGTGCACACGTGCAGTGCCAGAGTGCATCTACAAGAAGCTCTGTACGAATGTAAAATAATTGTGACGGGAGACGCGATAAAAGTGCATTCCGGGACAAGAGTCAATCAATCGCAATTGCACGAGATCATTTTCATGAAGCGACATAAACCTCTCGACCACGTGCGCGTTACGCGTATCCACGTATGTCACGGAGAAAATGCAGTGGGCTAATGAGACTGCGTAAAAAAAAGTCAGACGTGAACGCAGCCGTCCAGTCGTGGCGTTGGCGCCGGACCGCGGTCGCAGCTACGAAAATCATAAATTAATTCGAGTACGCGCAGTGACGCGGGTCAACGTTGCTCGTATATTCATCGTTTGTTCAACTAGTTCATAAATTCGTTAAGCCCCAGTGCCACTGAGTCTCTATACTTCCCTCTGGCTAGTTACGCGCGTACACCTAGCGGTCTCTGTTATATGCATATAGGGACAGATGCGTCACTGGGTATACGTAGAAGCTGGCTCTGTGTATTACGATTATTATTACCCCGATCAAGCCGTAGTTATTTACAAACTCGCCACAATGGAAATCACCTATGCAGTCGAGACAGAAACTGCGTCCTATAACAATTATATTAAATGAACTTCCTACTGTGTGTATATATATATATATGTATATATATATATATATATACACATTGTTCATTGGTATACGAATAACGATTACAGATCGAATTTCGTATACAGATTGATTCACTTGTAATTCCCTGTACCATCAGTCTCGATAGACACTATACGTGTGTGTGCGTGTCCTAGGAAATTTAGCATGGCGTATTAGTGTGCGTTATATTTTTATCTGTCGTCTGGTTTTATACGGTTTAGAGTTACGGGGTAAGTAGGGGGGGAGAATCGCAGGAAAAATTTTCATGGATACGGTATATGTAGCTGGGTCGGTGTGGGAGGGGCGAGGGGGTTGATACGTGGAAGACAAGTAAGTGAGTGTACTTGAGATAAAATCAAAGCCGGAACATAAAGCCGAGCATGCATGAAGCATTTCGAGGCACGTTGAAGAGTCAGTTGGTTGTGGGATTGTAGGTAAAGGGGTAGCATGGTAGCTCTGGGTACCTTGGTTGTATATGCATAAAAGATGCTAATCTCAAACGGTAGCCAGCACCGCCGCGAGTGGCGCAACTTGCGCGTTCGCCAACTGTTCACTTGCTGCCATAAGATCGTCAGGGGAGATTATATCCCATTCAGGGTATAAGCTATATAGCGTATAAGCTATAGAACGTGTAAGGGGTGAAGAATCTTGATAGAGTATATCAATATACCTATATACACCTGTGTATAATTATATGTAAAATACAGTTTATCAATATGCCTATATATATATATATATATATATATACACACCGTTTCATGAAAACAAAAATTATTTGTATTTGAATATTAAAAATTTGTTTGATTGAAAAAAAAAAAAAATTAGTTCAACTGCGAAGCACCTCTCGTATTGATTCTCTAAACTCCGATGTGTATCCGCCTTGAGGTCTAGACGATCGAGATACAGCTAATGGATTCTGCTTGCGACATGTTCCTCTTAGAAATACGTCTGATCGTTGTACGTGATCCTCTTGGTGGTAATGGGGTTATATAGGAATTACAGGGTAAATTCGTAGGAGTTTGATACAAGAGAGACAGAGAGAGAGAGGAAGAGAGAAAGAGCAAATAGAGAGAACTAGCCGCTTTTCCCCTTAAAGAGAATATCGCTACGTATTCTCGTGAGAATTTCGCACGGTTCGAGCTCTACGTTATGTCTCGGTTTCTATACAGACGTTTCGTGTCTGAAATTGGGACAGTAAGGAACTTCAATACTGGTTAACCCGTCCCCCCGAACGGATGTTAACGCAACACTGCGAGAGCGGCTTAACCTTCGCGGCGTCTTCTCGAATTTGATTTGCTCAACGCTTCGCGTAGCTTCCATGTTGCGATTATGCGAATTTCTCTCAGGTCCTTGAGTGCATTTGCAATTAGTACAACGTAGTCTGTATACACATTGTACCAATATGTATATAGATATACGTATCTTATACGTCTTTAATATATATATATATATATATATATGTGTGTGTGTATATATATGTCTACCTGTATACCTTCATCCTGTATATATTTAAATATCGATCCTTAAACACTGTCATATACCCATTTACACGAGATAAAATCTAAATAGGATTTTACTGTATAAAATATTACGCAATAAGAATCGAAGACGAATCAGTATTCTTCCCTTTGAGCCTTTAAGAGTGACTCCTCTCAGGAGAATAAGGATGCACTTATTTATAAGCCCATAAAAAGAGTCCACGTGGATAGACTCGTCACCCAATAAACATATCGACCCTCAAGGCAGCAATAAAGTCATCGAGAAGCACGTGAAATGTAAAATAAATATGAAAACGGATATCCCAACGATATTGAATTTCACCTGATAGCCATTATATTGGAAAAAGAAGAATTAAATTCCATTTCCATATAAAATCATGCAATTTAGTTTGATAACTCGAGACTCTAATCAAATCAACTATCCTGTCGTTCCGGAACGTAAAGGAACGTGAAACGACACGTAGTCAAAGATCTAATTTAACCCGATACCGAAAAGTGGTCCGGAGTAATCAAAAACCGAAAGCAGTCTGAATACATTGACCATACGAGGTTACGTGCACGAAGCTTTATGTACGATTCACATAGGTAGACTGCTCTATTTTTAAGTAGCGAGAAGCAATGAATTTTTAAACGCAAACCTACCCCCATCATTGTAGCCAGTTACTCGTCTCGTTTTCAACCCTACGACTACACAAGGGTGTATTATCGTGGGAGACAAGGCTCGAGAAGGCGCGTGACTTGTACGCCAGGAATTGTACGTTGATGATTCGACAGTCTCCTCTTTCTTATCCCGTCTGATCTTCCTTTTTCTCAGTCTAGCATTTCCGTTATTTCCACAGTGGCGAAGACTGTCGGAAACTTAAGGCAAACAGTAAAGTCGAAGCCGGCACTTCAGCCCTGCTAGAACGTACATCTGACAGATAAGGTCGACAAACACTCGTCTATATGGTAATCAAGTACGGTCCTGAAATTAATACTCCCTTATATCAGCAGACACAGTTGAAATTAATTGAAAGAGCGTTAGTGCCGATTATGCCAATTTTCTCACCCCCCATTTCAACTTGCATAACCGGTACGATCGAAAATTTTGATAAGATCCTCCCAGCGCGAAACGACAAGTCGACGACACGTGCGCGAATTACAAAATTGAGTATGTGAAGTTTGTATCTGGTATGCAATGTGACGTGTGACGTATGACGTTCACAAGTAACGAAAGAGATCGTCGAGGCGTGTCCCTTTAGAGAATACGAACGAGACCCCGGGTCCTGCGTCCAGAGATACGCATCTCACAATTATTCAATGAATACATGAATACAGTCTCCGGGCTGATACATAATGCAGCGACATAATCACGGCACAACAGTGCTACCGTATCTTGGGTATCGAAGTTACAATTTTCACGATAAACAAGCCGAATAATACGAGGCTGATTCACACGGCGACGTGTCGCGCCTACGGCAGAGCCGAGCGTCCCACCTGTCACCGATTCCCGAACCAAACGCCATAGAAATTATATGTGAATGCGCCTGAACTTGCGACGCGTTACGAAAGTGCATAAGCGTAGTTCGTGAATTAGAAACGATACCAAAGTTCGAGAACCCCATGAGCCATTAAGGTCGCGCCGGGTCCCCGTATAGAAAATCCCCAGGCGTATGTCTCGATATTTTCAACCCCCCATAGGGTCCCCCGTCGGTCCCCCGTTCGGCGAGATACATAGCCATGAAGCGTATGTGGCAAGAGGTAGTAGTAGACGGAAGAGGGGTCCGTGTCCCAGTGGCAGAATGCATGGGGGATGAAGGTGGCGGAAAATAGTTACAAAACAGACATAGCCGCGGGAGGGGGTTGTCGCGTTATTGCACCCCCCCCCCCCTCGAAATAACGGGGCACCCTGAATCTCGTTTTTGGGAGTGTGAAAATATTCCGGGGGACCTGGGACGTGCTCCCGTATACATCCCTTGTGGGGAGAGTCCATGGGGAGTCGCCCGGAGATTAAGTATGCTGCTGAGACACGTGCGTCTCTCCTACGATGTGTCATGCTGCACCATGGACCAATGAAGGATGTGAGACACTCGTTTGAGCGCGCATGCTGTTTTCGTATACACAACGCTTTCGCATGATATCAGATGGACGTCGATAAGAGGGAACATTATTTTTTCCCCATACACCATATACAGCATGGGGATTCATTTACTTATCCAATGTAAACCGATGGACAGGGAATGTCAAATAGTATCGGCTTGACTATCGGAATTCTCAAGACTATCGATCAACCACGCTACATTTACCTCAGCGAATCGATCGAATCCCAGTTTAAATTCCACGCGTCTCCACGACTTTAATTTCGTTTCGCGGTCCGACGCGCTTGCACTTTGCCCAAACGCAATCATCCTACGACTATACAGTGGAACATGTTCATGTATATATGTGGTACAGTGAAGGGTACAGTGAAGGGTGGTAATGGGGGCGAGAGGGGGGGATAGAGTATCGTCATGGTGTATGCTACGAGGGTGACTTTAATGTTTTTAATCTAATTTCACCCTCCCACCCCACCCCACCAGTTGGACACATATCCAAACGATTCCCTCGGGATTCGAATATTTTCTCTGGTCCGGGTAATACCAGAAGCAGACAATTAACCATGTAGCAATCCGATAAAGCACGTTAAAATATAGGAAATTTTATAATGAACCAGTTTCAGCGTTGCGCCCTGCAGCTGCTCTGACGGTCTTTTGTAATGTTTGTAATGAGCACGTGGTCGCGGGTATTGTTATTATTGTCCGTAGAGATTTTTTCGGTGGCAAAGATAACACGGGGGGGGGAGGAGGGGGTGCTCGAGTATACCCGAGTGTGCGAAAAAAGTATAACAACGATAATGTCTAATAACGACGACAATAAATCCATACCTTACACCACGGATCTCGACCGATTGATAAATCACTCGTTAGAACTTTCACCGTAATTAATATGCTAATGTAACGAGAGCCAAGGAGTAACGCAGCAAGACAGAATGGACCACCCTGTACAATCTCGATACATATAGTTTGCCAGTGAAATCACTTAAATTGATTAAGCACGAAGCACGAGGTTCAGGTATCGTCTGAGTGTTTAAGCCAGAAGGGCCGAAAGTGATTTATAATCCACGTGGAATTTCGCGTTTTCGATTCTTGTTCCTGATGTTCGACTCATCCCACCTCAGATCCCATACATAGCTTTGTGTACATATATATATATATATATATATATATATATATATATATATCAAACCTACACATTCAGGTGCGAATACCTTTTTGCCGATAAAAAAGTATCACTATATATATGCTCATGGTGTTTTTCGTTTTCAAGCTTTTTTTCTATATAAGAATTCACGAATTAACATAATAATATTAAAAATAATATATATATATATATATATATATGTATTTCGTACAAAGTAGGGGGTGATCCGTGCAATGTGTCGGAATTGCTCGTTATACTCTAGGGGAAAGTATGATTCACCATACCGCACTGTACTCAGCATTGCATCCCCTACGCGGGTTAGGTGTACCCTCATAGGGGTCGGATACATACGTATGGCCAGATAGTTAGGGTGTTGTCCCACGGACCACGCAGTGAACCATACCGAATCCCTTCCGATTATCATGCCAATATTGTCACTACGTGTGATGGATGCTCTTACATGGAGATGCAGGTTGGCCGGGATGAGTGTCTGGGTACATAGACGCGTTTACTACTAGCTAGCAGTACGTCCAACGAAAGTAGATAGGCCGTTACATACTGGTACGAACACGAGCTATACGTTAGCACGAACATACTATTGAAAGCTCTGTTCAACGTAACTCAACGAAGGATTCTGAACTTACCAGCTGATTAACACCGAGCCAACGTTACTGAGTCGATAAGTTAGAATAAATTTTAATTATCGGTATACAAATGTATATATATATATATCAATTAATTGAACAAGTAGCTAGAGCAAATTAGGTATAATAAATACCATCGTCCGCACGTAGCAACTTAGATAAATAGATACAAGAGCTGAAAATACGAAGAGAAGATACAATAAAACGAATTTCCTGAAATTGAAGGAATTCATGGGTAGGAGGTAAGAGGGGGGGGGGGGTGGATGACTGTGGTTGGTAATTAATAATTATTCCATGGGAGTTTCAGTGAAAGTTATAATTACACGAGGAACAATCAACAACCACGTCTATACTTTGAGCGAACGATCCCGATGAACTTTTCCTCGACCCTGTCGACCCTCCGCTCCCTCGCCTCCACGTCTCTCCACCCCGCTACCAGAAACTCGAACTTTTCTTCGTATTCACTGCTGTAGGCTATACCTTCAATTTAAAAGCTCATTACTCTTCTACTTTGCATCATGCCATTATGCAATATTTATTTCAACTGTATTCTTACCTCGTGTTCGAAATTTGTTTGCGAGACTCCTTGCTCGAAAGACGGTGGTACAGGAAATATCATTGTTCCTGATAACACGTGAAAACTATGATAAATTGGTTAAAATCCGTAGTACGGAATGTACCATGTGTTGTACGTATTATACATATGTGACTATACTCGTAGCTATAACGCTACGTTCTAGGGTACATGTGGATGTCCCAGAATGGTACGAAATTGCGACATACGCTCGGGCGCATTAATGCAGCAGTTCCCGTATGCGACGATGCAGGCAAACCCATGAGTTTCCTTGGTACGCTACAGTATAACTATATCGGATAGAATAATTGTATAGTATGTGCATAAAGAGATACGAGATATATCACATGTTTTTCTCGCCGCTACAAATCTGTATTTATCTAGTGCCTGTGACGCGTGTGCACGCATGCACGCGCCTCTGCATATTACCAAAACATTATTGGAGTCGCGCGGCCCTGAATTTCATCACGTTAGTATTCAGTGGGCACGCTCGCTGATTGGCTATTAATTATCCGAAAGAGGTTCTACCGCCCAATACTACTTCGTACATGAATACCGATTAAACACGCGGCCAATGTTTGCTGGACGATCCACGTAGATCGATCGTAGATCGTAGGGAAAGGCGAGGGATCATAAATCAAACGGGAACGCATCATAAATTCGTGACGAATACCTTCGATTATATACATATATATATATATATTTTGTTACGTCCAGTACCTAATTAACAGTATATATAATCCCCACAATTTTTGTAATTATCCAAAATTATATAATAAAATTCACTCGACAATATATCGATATAACGCTAAGTAATATCATCAGTACACAATTTTTTTTTCCCGCCATTCATCTCAATTCACAATCAATAAAATTTCCCAGTTTCGTTAACGCAAAAAAAAAAAACGTGCCTTTTCCATAAATAATTTTTTGCAAATCGACCAACAGTATCACTCACTATATCATGGGGCTTGCTTTATGGGGTTACGATGGGTATATAGAAAGGGCCACTCCTACGAGTCTCTTTATGGCTCGCCATACCATACTTCGCGAGTATCGTGATTAACGATCGCCATATCGTAATGATTCGCCCAGTGTTTATGCCGATGGCCATACGCAATGTTTCGCGTGATCGTAACGTATCCTTTTTCTAGTCGTTTTTCCACGAGATTCATCCTGGGGGGTACACCCGTTGTTCCCGTACACACGATACATTAGAACACCCATATACCATGCATCCCTTGGGATAAATTATAAAGATGCAAGAAAAAATTGTCTTTGTAAATAAGCCTACAAGGGACTGTCGCGGTGAGCAAAGAAGAAAAAGAAAAAGTTTTTCTCGCAAAAGTAAACACAGTGTATACATTAGCCATGGATATTCTCATATTGTGTATACACGCGTTGAACGCACTTTAATTCAGCATTTGCTTCGACGAGATACGAATTAACACGCGTGGCACGTCTTACTAGCAATTTGCCGCACTTACGTATCTACAGGCGTACAGAAAGTACAGTCGACTCCTCGATGTCGCTTAGTCCGATAGCAGTGTCCGGTAACCGACTATGCGTAACTATATCAAGTGCAAGGTTTCTTTCCTTGCATGCTGGGATGCACGTGTGGCACTGCCAGAAAACCAGTAGCCGCACGCAATAAGTATCTCGGGGTACAGGCTGCTTGTAATCTCTCCTTGCGAGCCCAGAGGAGCAATGTTGTAAAGCATAGTCAATCGTTATACTGGTTGTACTCTGAATTATTCTAGCGAATGACTGTACCCTATGGATACGCTGTGTATATATATATATATGTGTGTGTCCACATACATGTGCCAAACTGAATCGCGTGTAACTTGGCTACGAGTCATTAAGTATTTACCTACGTAGCTAAGCCACTGGTTTACTATTTTACAGTACTGTGGGACTCGGGGAATGTTTTCAAATTTTATCGCACAGCGTTTTCGTTGGGAACGGACCTTAAGGTCTTTCTGTGAATCTTTTTTATGTGTTAACTTGATTATTCTTGTTTTTTCTTTTTTTTTAGTGGATTCAAGTGTGTTATTTGTTTAATGCCTTTTATGCACGTTGCCAGAGCACCGAACGAAAGCCTAGCTGGTTTTACCGGCATGCCGCCTGGTCGTTTGAAGAATATAAAATGCTGGTTAGACACGTTTCAAATCTTCGCAAAGTTAACGCGACGCACTGTACAGCTGTACGATGCTCTGAAATGTTTCCGCGGGGGTGAAGAAAGGGGGGGTTGGGTGTTTTTATGGTTTACAGGAAAATGTGCATCGCGTATTTATACCGCGCACTGCATTGCACCGCACACTCGTTGCACCCGTTTACCGTCGCGTGTACTTTGGAGTAGCGGAAATTTTTTTGTTTGAGGGCGAACATTTTTGTAGATTTAAAATGCAAAGGACATTGTAAGTTCATACATCATGCAAGCTACGGGGAGGAGTAATCTAGGTATTTTCGTATGCAATAATAATGAGAATGCAATTCGTTGCACTTAATGACGCAACCGGCAAGCTACTCTTAATCAACCTAAAAATTATTGTTATTATTATGAATGAGTGTGCACGAAGTAACCGTATTATGAAAATATCTATAATTAGTAGAGACGGTTATCCAGTCGCACCTGAACCTCTAATTAGTTACTTCGAACTGATTATTAATGATACTCTTCCCGCAGTGGCTACATAATAAAGTAACTTTATAGTCCCATTTCTATGTAATGGCATTCATTGGTTTCTACTAATATATTGCATATCCAGCGAAGCGTTAATACCGCATGATTTCTCAAGTCTTGTTCGCTTCATTAAATAATATAAAATTGCATTCGTTATCAAAGCCCGAGCGTAGTGTCAATCGTATTCGCCGTTCGTATTTTCCGTGTAACGTCGATGTCGCTAATTTAGAAATGAATTCAAAAAGAAAAAAGAAAAGAGCCCACGAGAAAATAAAAACGATAATAGGAACTACGTAGGAGACGTTAAATAAATTACGTTATATCTCAAGACCGGTAAGATTCTATCATGAAATACATAGCGGAGGTAAAGACTTCGAGAAACGTAATTAGCGTCCAGTAGCTAATTGACTTTTTAATAAATAGGTCGTACCTTTCCTCTACAGTGTCGTTTCCATGCAGCGATCCGCGCTCGCTGATCGCTGTACGGCTTTAATACAGAAAGTAATGAGATGCGCTTCAACTTGGCGGGGCAAATAAGTTTTCAGAAAAATGCATCTCTTTGACATAAATCATCTCATCCTCATAGTCCAGTACTACCTGATAATACGTAGAGAGAAAAAAAAAAGAAAAAAAATTCTTGCGGTACCTGCTAAAGAAAAATTTCATCGAATCTCACGAAGTTGCATAGCACAGCTGGATGTATCTATAGCTCTAGTCAATAAGTTGCACGGTAAGATTAAGAGAACCCGAACTGAGCCGAAGTCGACCGAACTAGAAGTCAATACGCCATATAAGAAGAGAGTAGCGTGAAACGTAAAGGCGGAGCGTGACCGGGCGGTCTCTCTGCAGTGGTCGTTAAACGGGAAGTTGCATATTTTATTTCGGCACACCCCGTATACCTCGGTGCGCTAAGTGCATGCTTGAGAATTTTACAAGGCAATACCGGTTAGACGGGCTAGCCTTCGGGGCCTCACTCGGTTAGGATTCCCTTTGGTCGACGGCAGGTGCGCGACGTACCGAGCTCGTGTATTTTGATCCCCGGCCATTCGGTGTCTCTACTTCAGCTTCATTGCATTTTGACTCGCGCGTCCAACTTCTCAATTGGCTATTGGCGAGCAGGAGATCCGACGTAATTTTACACGGGTTCTAAAACGAGTCCTTGATGGTCCGTGGACGAAGACGCAGAGCTGCAGCATCAAAGGCGAAACTATCAATTGAATCGAGCTTAGTTTCCAGTTTCGCCTAGAGAGTCCTCTGCCATCTATCCTTACCTAACCTAACTCGGTCAACTCTTGAAAGTACGTATCTAGATGCTCGCTACTTACCTTGTAGGTGCTACTGCGAACTAGTAAAAGGATCCATTCGACGTCCTGGTTGCATCATCCTCGGTCAATCCACTCGACAAAAGTATACCTGAAAAATATTCTCAACCCTCGTTAATACGTGCTTCTCCGACACTGGTTACCTTGGGCCTTGACATCGGCCAATACCGCGCGGCGAAACAATGAAAGACACGCGCCACACTCTGTAAACACAACGCTAACGTTATGTCGTGTTATGACTGGGACGCATCGCGCATTCCAATGTTTTGTTGGCGTCACGACGTCCTCGTAACTCACCAGCACCCGCGCTAAATCACTTGCCACGCACTTACATATATTTCAGGGTTTTCTCAAGAGAGAAAAAGAGAGAAGGACTCACCCTCGGCCAGCGTCGTTTCTCCCATGTAAATAAAACGGTAATAAATTATTACCAACGATTCGTAACTACGCGAGTCGCAAACAGTACAGACGATTTACGTGCTGCCGATCGGCGATTCGTCTCGTGACATTTTTCTTTTTCTCTCCGCAGGATATGCAAAGGCAATTTTTTGTCATTTACATCGAAATTGGCGTTTATCAGCTAAGCGAATCGAATTTAATATAATCTCGAGAGTCTCCGTCTCTTCCTCCGTTACGGAGACATCTCTAGGGTAACGATCTAGTTGGTTATCCTCCGGGACAGAGGGAAGGGTAAAACGGGAAAGACACAGAGGGGTTGCGCGACTGGAGGAGGGATCGAGGGTGGATCGAGGGTGGATCGAGGAATGGTAAGAGGGAGCGAGATGGAAGATGTAAAACAAGAAACAGAGAAGGGGAAGAGAGCGCGTGCAGCATCCACGTTGAATACTGCAGAGCAGGACGGGAGATGCGCGGAAGAAGTGGCGATGTCGGAGAAGGGTCGTTAATAAACCTTAGTTATGCCTTCGGAGCTGAGCGATCCGCTCAACCATCTAATCTCTTTTATCCACATTCATTATGCAGCGGTTCTCAACTCGGCGACGCTTCGCTGAATGCGATTATTTGCAACCGCGTGTCATAGCTAACGAGAAGTAACAAACGTGAGGTGTTGTGTTCTTAAGAAAAAAAAAATATATATTCAATTTTTTATTATCCTCGCACGAATCACTGACAATTCTTAGGACAATTACGAATGCCGAAATTATTTACCCTATAACGCTCATATCTTATATCAAGATTCGTCTTGATTATGTACTCACCAATGGTACGCAGTGATCCGTGAATTCTGGATGCTTGTTGAGGGAGCTAACGAGACGCAAATTGTCGTAAAGTTGGGATGTAGGGCAATAGTGTAGACCGAAGAAATAGGGTTTCGGCTCGTTTCTATGCGCCCTTCGTACATATATATAGATATACGCATAGCACGTTTCCTTCTATAGTCAACTTCTGCGTACATCCCCCAGAACTCCCCGGGTACGTTTAGCACCGAAGAAGAAATTCACGAGTCAGCGAGCATCCTATAGCATTTGCTCCGCTCGTAGGATCCTCGTAGAATTCAATGATTCCGCCAAGAAAAATGTCGAGCGTCCAACGGCGACGATCAAACATTCATAAATAAGTGTTCCTTTCGTAAAGTCAAATATCTCCGAAACGTGTTCCACTTACGTGGCTGCGTAGTGCGGGCTCTGTGAATTTTCGAAGTTAAGAGTCAGAGAGGTCGATTCGCTCGACGTCCGATGGGTTGAAGGATAATCAAAAAGTCCAGGAAGGCTTTGATCTCGCACTTCCGGTGGCACTCGTACTCCTCTCGTCTTCGTCATATTATCCGTAGCAGCCATTACGGGCTACGATAGCCTCTAGACTCGAGAGGCAAAAGGATCCTTAATGCATGGCACAGCCCGTCTTTTTACTCTCTTTGCCACTTTATTCGGCCCGTCTTACGTTTCTATGTTCAGCTACCACAAACGTGCGTGTCTACCTTCAAGGAACGGCCGAATTTAATCGTCGGATCACGCTCAGCAAGAGCTGAACGGTTCTTTGACCCGCGCACTTGAAACGTTGAGAAAGGATTACCTAATCTCCAGACGCGAACCGAGTGACCGACCAAGAAAGATGGCGTCGTGTACGGCCTTACCTACCCGTCATGCACTGCGGCTGATGGATTCGCTTTGAAAATTCAAATCGTTAACAGGATTAGTGAGTAAATCAATGATAATCGTGTAGCCACGTGATAAGCTTCGAAACGTACCATTACGATTGGTACTCGAAAGAAAGTTTCGTGCCCTCCTGACATTTATATTTGGTACCTATATTCACGGCACTGCTATTGATAGTTACTCCACGTACCGCAGCGCTCGCAGCGCCGCGTCTCGGAGGCTTTTAATTCGAACAGCGGGATATTAACGCGCCTTGGCCAAAACATTAACTCGAGGCTGAACCTGTAGCAGCAAGGCCTGGTATCCAAGATAAATTAACATTATCGAACATCGAATCAAGACTTGACCCGTTGATCAGACTGCCGGGGGAGCGCCGATTAAAGTACCATAAAGCCAGATGGGGACTCGGATAACGTCACCGAGACCTCGGACGTTGCCTTCTTGAATTCTTCTTACTCCCATCTTAGAAACGACCTTAAGCCAGCAGCTTGCAAAGACTTTAACGCGCTCGGATACTTCTGTTATAATGTACCGTGAAAATTCAATCTGACATCCCGCACCCGTTTGACAAGTTCAGTCTCTTAGAACGCAGATTTACCGATCACTTTTTTCACGTTTATCCGTCACAAATTTACACTCTTAATTCGTCCACCCGAAAACCACCACCGCGTTCCAGAGTTCAATTAAAAAAGTATTCAAAATTCAAAAAATTATCGTGACTGTCCAATAGCATACGACTAAAAATTATTATTACGTTATTACGTATTTTTCAATCGTACCTATCATCAACATAGACAATATTAAAAGTGACACTAGGAGCAACAGGAATTTCAAACACTTGCTGCGTACAACCAGTACAGACAATGCACGTCCTGACGGCCATAACGCGATCCTATAGAACGTTCGTTATAATATCGCCATTAAACTCCGGTTACATTATTAGAAACACGGCGAATGGAGGTTACCCACGGGACCTTCGGTAACGACTTAATATAATGGCCTCCGTATGGTACTGAGGGACGTAGCCAGTAGGTAAAAGGAAATGCAGAGGCTGCCTCGGCGAAGAGGTTTAAGCCACCTGGGCATTACGATTCAATTTGGTCTCCCACAAGCTTCCAGTGTAATTGTCCTATCCGGGACGACCGCATTACTGCCAACCACAAGGACCCGACGCTCTTCGCCAATTTATTGTCGCTGTACTTGGTCACGTAATTTTTCAAAATTTTCACCGCTCACCAATCTTAATTATCGTTAACAATATTTTCATTCACCTCAAACAGACATATTTGCGTGTTCTCTAATATCTAACAGCACAGTTGGCACGACTGAACTGAAGTCTCATTAAAGCACCGACTTATTCGTGATCACATACCCATATGCTAGGACCCTCGTGTACCTTTCGATACTACGTGGCTTTGACTAATCTCTTATCGCGTAATACGATTACGTACGTATTATTTGTTTCCTAATGCATTGGCAGCTCGAGTGAATAAAAAATAAATGAATACGTCGTCGCGCCAGGACAAATTTACCAACATCACAATGACGATTGTAGATTCCAGAAACGATATTTTTGTATTGGTTGGTATTAGCCTGCGAGTCACGTGCTCGCCTTACTGACTTATTACTGTATAAATTCACTTCATTATCATCGACAATGATAATGATAATAGTTTTTATAGATGCTGGGACATTGATAAAAAGCCCATAGTGGATCAGTATATTTATGTAACGGCTGTGAATTTAACGTGGGATGTAAATGATGAAAGGGCTATAGAAACAGATTTACAGGTTATTATTATTACGCTATATGGGCCATAAACGTGCAAACATGCGAGATAAGAGAAATTGTTTCTCGTAAAAGTTGCTTACTTTTATATCGTACTGCGAAACACAATAAACTGATATATATATATATAAATATATACCAGACACGTTTTTCACCGGGTTTACATAGAGTATAAAAAAAAAAAGACCGACCCAAAAACCAGAGGGGAAAAAAAAATGGCGCCAACGAGTGACAAGAATTTTCGAATTTTTCCAAGAATCCATTTCCCACTAATCCATCAACCAATAAGCTTTCTCCTCTTAACTATTCTTCGCGTGTGGGCACAGATAGACCGCAGTCCCTTATTATCTAATCTGTACTTAGCCCGTTGTACCTCTTACGTTAACACAGAACCACATAAGAACCCAAGAAGATGTACGTTCACGATCGAAGAGCATAGGCGCCGTCGTTATTCGAAAACAAGAGCACGAGGAAGAGAGAAGAAAAAATGATAAAGAAAAAGACAATTTCTTCTTCGAAGTTGCGCCTCGACGAACTTTGGTGCAATAAGTTTTTAGGGGTCGTCCTATACCGCGCTATGTATTGGTATCCATGTGGATATTTAGTTGTATAACGTATTTTGAACACACACACCCACATACATATATATGTAAGCTGAAGTTGGCGCGATCAATTGATTTCTATCAATTCCTATGCTAACTACATGCTCAGCTTACACAATAGCTCTGAATAGCACACTGTGTACACAGACACACACGTGGCCGGAATTCCGGAAGTTCCTTTGAAACGAAATATTTTTCCGTATCCGCCCCCCCCCCTCCCGCCCCCAGCTCGCTTTCCAAATGCAAGTACACCGAAATGAAATGTACCTACAGATAAAAAGTCTCGCGACTCCGCACAGCCTCTTCAGAATTTTTACGTTTCTCCAGGTTGAATAAGCTTTTCTCGCAATAACACCGAGTGGCCTTATACGTCGAATCGCGCTCCTTGCCGTGACTTGCATACGTGAGGTAAGCATACAGCGTGCATATGCATACGCAAGGCAAGTATGCTTGTCTTTCGCGAATGGTGAAAAAGAAAAAAAAAAAAAAACCCAACAACTTCAAACGTCACGTCTTTGAACAGATACAAGAATTTTTCAAAACTAAAAACAGCATTGTTTTCGCTTATATATTTCGTAAAATTGCACGAGCAATCTCACCCGTCATTTGTATATTTTACGATTGCAATGGGCGATCGATAATATTACGTCATTTCAACGTGCACTTAAATATTTGCGTACCGACTGTCCCGAGCGCCACCTGCCAGTTAATATTGAAACTTGAATCACGTGTATCCGTACCAAGTACCACCGTGTTACGCGCGAATAGTAGCGTCTATATCCGAACGGACGAAAAGTCATCGCATCGTTCTCGCTTTCGTGAGAATGCCCGCCGCCGTACGTAAAGCCCAGGGCGTGGGCTTTTCCTCTATATTTAAAGCTACGCCCTCGCTCGACGCGCCAGAAAAAGACGTCGGTGCAATTTCGCACGTGCAGCCACGGCTCCGCGTTAAAAGGAACAAAAGCGAGAAGCGCCGACCATACCGGACGATGTCCGTGACGATTTGCACAATAATTAGCTATAAGAAGAAAGTCACTTCGAAACCTTATGAATATCCGATACAAACATAATATTCACTATACCGGAATTATTTGATGCTACACATATATATAATGTATATATATATATATCCACATATGCACGTACACACATATAATAGTAGATTATTTTCACAAGCTAAAATAGCTGTCCAGCCAGTTTGTATACCTATGTACCTCTATATATATATATATATATATATATATCGACTTAGCTTTTAGCCCGTGAGGCATTAAAGCCGCTAATAATTACTTAGACCATAAAGCGTAATATCTTTATGGCAGTCCTCGGCTTATTAATATCAATCTGATATTGCGGCCAGGCCGCAAAGAGGCCAAAAGGCACCTCCCCCCGTCTCGACCTTCCCCCCGTGGCTACGATACGCAGAACCCGCGGCCGCTTATAGATCCTCTCGAAAACTTCTCCAAGAGGTCGGAAAGGGCATATTGAACTATTTCTTTCTTTGTTTTTTTTCTTTCCTCCTCTTTCTTTCTTTCCATTCGCATAACCTCTTTCCCAGCATGCCCTCCTCATCCTCCTTCGCCACTTTGACTACGGGCAGACTTGGCCACCCTCTCACCCAAGTACGGTCAATATTAAATTGTGCCGAGACATGCGAGGTCGGTCCGTGGTCGCAGGTATTAAGATTATGAATCCATTAGTCGAAGATGGCCAGATGAGGTCGTAGTACTTAGGATATAAAGCACGGGCACCCTGGCTCGGTTGTTTGATGAAAATAATATTTTTACAACTGGATACACAGGACTGGGAAGCGCTTTGATCTTTGAATTCATAAAATCGTGATGCATCGCGGTACACCGTCTATATATGTATATAGCATAACGATTCGTGGAACTGTATATACTCGAGGGATTCGACGTTTGGCCACTGGCGGTGATGACGTAACTCGTTGTTGTTATTATTATTATTCTTGTTAGTATTATTATCGTTGTCGTTCACGATAGCAAAGATAATATTTTCGGGCAATCAAAGATAACGCGAATCAAAGTGTCAGGTGGTACGGTAATAAATACACGAAAATTCGTATCGCTTATTGTTATTATCGAAACGCTCCAATTTATTGCCATCTAACGGCCGTTATCCGAGTTATACGATATCCTCATCTTTTTCCCGTGCGTAAACGCCAAATCGTTATACACCGACCATGACTGCTAGCGGGTCTGATGCCAAAGCACGCAAAATCGAGGAGTTGCTATAGGGACGACGTACTGGTACGAACTTTTCTATGACGCCCGAGCATAACAAAAAACGCCCGTGTTTCACGCACTGTTATAGACACGCTCGCAGATCGTTTCGTTACTTGTCGACGACCGTAGTTCGCCGGACATCGGGATCGGGATGTCACGTGGAAACGACCGAGAGGTGGTCCTCGCTAGGTATTAGCCGGGAAGGGAAATTTAGTCTCGCGGATAGCTGCACCAGTAGCGTCAGTCAGCGAGTGAGTGAGAGAGAGAAAAAAGAAGAATCAGAAACATCGTTCGTCAACGGGCCCTTTAACGTCATAATGAAATATTAACTTTAACGTTAATTAAGCGTGCGGCGTTAACAGTAATTAGTCGACGTTTCGCCTTATGACGTGATAACATGCATATATGTATATACACGTGCCCCCTGTAACTCTAGTATGTACGTGGGTGCTACTTGCCGCTTGTAACGGCAACAGTCTGTTATATCTATAGAGAGAGAGAGAGAGAGAGAGACAGCCTCGTGTCACGGCATCGTTTAGATTTAGACGCCTGATTTCTACACGTGAACGCACGTACGTACATACGTACGGCTGCGTGCAACCTTATAAGTTTCTACCGAAAGAATGCGAACGTTAAATCAAGTAGCATTAGCATCCGCATATGTTATACGTACGTTAAGCACACGGTTAACGATGAAAATTACATACTTCGAGAGGAGACTGTACAAAAGATCCTTGGTCCGTACAGAGACACGTGTACGATGCAGTACGCGAAATAGGCAGGAAGTGGTAGGAAGAGAGAGATGGATGTTGAAAAAAATTTGTGTCTATTAAAAAATAAAAATTTCAAGGTAAAATACAACGAGCAAGGTTCGCTCTGACCATTTTCGCGAGTAAAAGAAAAAAAATCGTCTTTTTAGCAGTTCTCGGTAGGAGGGGGGAGGCACTCTTTCGGTCAGGAGTAAGTTGGGTCAGGGGAAGGAGGGGCTGAAAACAAAGCTTTATAGTCGGTCCAGGACGTCGGAATCCTGCTAATTGCATTTTATGCAGCTCTCGTATAGCCCAGAATGCCCGTTCCTCGTTAAGCGTACACTCGGAGAAGCAAATAGCGTATAGTAGATTATGAAAATAATTGCGAGCGGTGCCAACGACAAATGCTCGGCCATCCGTGTACGTACGCCTCAAACCAACCCCCGACCTTTTCCTGCTCGCCGGTATACACGCGTTAGGAAACCCTTGCGCGAGTATAAGTACGCCGTTGCCGCGGTGTACGTAATAACAGAAATAACAGCAATATGGACATTTCGCACGAGCAACGACCAACGTTAACGCGGTAGAACCAGGGTGGGTCTTTGTTTGACGTCATAAATAATCAGGATGCCTGGTGCTTTCAGTACGCGAGGATCTCTCGTCCACGTGGATTTGTCCAAAGTCCCATCCGGCGAGCATAACGTCACGCCGAAATGTGTATCCGAGGATAATTTCTTGTACGTTATTTTTGGCAGCGATTAAAACGAAACATTTCCAATGACAAACTGGTCCCAGGTAAACGATCGTTTGAACATTTTTTTTTTATCGATCCGCCAATCGTACCTTCCCATCGGACACCCTGTATATTAGCGCTACCTTTATCCTAGAAACGACTTAACCTATTCCTGCACGGACTACCCACGCTCGTACGAAAGATCCCTCACTGCATCCGTGACGTATGTCGTATGTGGACCATCCGAAGACTATCGTATGTGTGTCACAATGTATATTTCTATCGCGCGATGGGTACCGGCGTTATCGTCGGATCCATATGGTACAACCGTAAAAGTCTACAGTGTCCTTCGAAACGACGCTATACGATCGTACCAGGTTATATAACAGTGATTAGATAAACGTCTTGGACGATGCTACCTTAAAGGCTGCTTTTCACAGGAGACAAATAAACCATCCTGAAATCATACGCTTGACAGGAGTATCGCGTGTCCCGAGAGTCCTCGAGGGCCTCTGATCTTCGAAACGGGAGAAATTCGTTGCTGCTGCTGCCGGGCGTGCATGGCTAAATGAGATATGCCGAAGGACGCCGAGAACGCGCGACCTAAGGACAAAGATGATATCCTTGTGGTTCTGACGTCATCTCCCTACCTCCCTCCCGTCCTTCTCATTCAAACCAGCGTGAACCGAGTGGCTGACTGCTCGTCTGCAAACTTTGATTACATCTACACTATCGCAATGCCGGCTCCCTATACTTTGCTTCGCGCAAATATATATTTATCCGTCTCGTATGAACGCTGTTGGTCGCGCATATGAAATTCCACGTGCTCACAAATCCAGTTGTATGGACCCAAATAGATTAGGGGAATGTGACTTCGTTAGGCGAGTACAGGAACTAACATTTTTTTCATACGTCAGATACCCTGGCTGCATTATGACAGCTAGACGATGACACGTGCCTTTTAAATTATATATATATATATATCGCACGATCCATCAGCCTTGAATTGTATGTCAATTTTTCTCTCCCCCCCCCCCCTCTCCTACCTAACCTACCTACCCTCGTTCATTTATAACAACGATATATAACGCTCTAGTTGTAATTGGCAGATAATAATTGCACAGTTACGGTCAGGTAGCGCAATTCCAGCAATTATCGTTATCAATTTCCGAGAAGGTGCGGTGCTATTTTAATTGAGCGTGAAAGCGTGCCGTGCGAGCCGCGCTGGACCGCGGTTCTTGGAAGCACAAATCTGTCGCGGGAACCAGACTCCCCGGGTGTCTGATGGTTGAACTTTGAAAGGCTGACGTATACGCGAGATGCCTAAGCACGAGTGCAGTTCGTATAATTAATTAACGCGATTCAATTATAACGTGTCAGTTCTAAAGAAAATGTATCTTATCAGCGGTACCTAATTATCTTCGATATTTTACAATGAAACAACGTACTTGGCATATGTCATTGTCAGACACGTACATATAGGATGATCCCACGAGCAGTGCAGTTTTTTCTTTTTTTCTTCTACAGCGCACGAATACCTGAAAATCATGCGACTCGTGCGACAACTTCATAACGTAGCAGGTAGACGAATGTGCATTCGAGCGCAACAAGTAACAACTCCTGATAAGTGTCCACGGGAAGAAAGTCAAAGCTGACGAGGACTCGTCGACGAGTCGATTGACGCAGTCGACAGAGTGAAGTCAACCGACAACGAGATGAATTTCCGTTACAGTGACAAGATAATTGATACTGGCAGAAAGTAACTGAGGGAGGTCAATATTGCTGGCAGCTTTTGCTTTCTACTTGATAATGAGAAAAAAAAAAGGAAAAAAGCAAAGCCCAAAGAATCCATGTAATAAAGACTTAATAACTTGCGCCTGACAGCGACTCGTCTTTGCTTTTACTGCAACTCGTGACTTTTTTTTTTTTTTTTTTTTCACCACTTTTTTGGCTTTCGCTCAACACTTCGTAACTCTCGTCGTTGAGTCCTCCATTGGAATATTTGCCAAGCGCAACTAAGAAGAAAATCTGTATGCGTTGCACTCAACGGGCATATAGCGCAACATTGTCAGAGTGAATTCAATTGATATTAAATTAATGAAAAACTTAGCAATTCACTCTCTAACGAGTCGCTTTGTTTCACTAATTTCATTTCCTTCTTTTTTTTTTCAGAGATCTCCAAGGGAACAATATCTCCGTGATCTTCAATACGGACTTTGAGGACATGGCGACTCTTCATGTTCTGTACGTATTACAATTGATCTTTAGTCGATTGAATTTTCTTATGATTTCAATTAACTTAACGTCAATACGCACGTGCAACAATCCACGTGCTTAAGCGATGTCAACGTCACCGAGAATAATAACAAATAACAGACGCGAAGATCCATTGTGCCATAAGACGTTACCAAACGTCGCTCGCAACTATACAATCTCAAATTTGACAACTAAACACATTTCTGTTCGCAGACAACTGTCAAACAATCAAATCCATACAATCGAGAAGGGAGCGTTCAAGGATTTGGTGGGCGTAGAGAAATTGCGACTAAACAACAATCAGATACGCCACTTGCCAGACCTACTGTTCAGCAACATGATGAATCTCAAGAGATTGTAAGTAACGACAATATTTAACAACCCCAAGCGCGTGATGGATCAGTCAATAATATTTTTGAAAAAATCTTCAAAATCCTATATACACCATGTGACCTCCTTCAAATATCATAGGCCACCTACCCCTCATCCCCCCCCCCCCCCCCCACCACCACCGCCACCTCCTCTCTCCAGCATATTCGCGGTTTCCGTTGGCAACAACGATCGCTCCTGGTACCTGTTGACGTTTAATTAGTGGCATCGCGACGGTTATTAAAAATTGCACGAAACGTCAAACGAACCTTTCCGATCTTCCACGAGGATTCCCGAGAGAGGCTCTATTAAACTTTATACTTTCAACGAGGATAGTCGCAGACGTATACGTAACATGCACGGTACACAATGAGAAAGGTCTGTATATATATATATATACATAGTATTGTACAGTACCAAAAAAAAAACAAGATACACGTAACAGTATTCGGTTAGCGTGAGACCCGTATGGAAAAGTAACGTAAAAGAAGCGTCGCGACGCTTTCCAATAGGTTGTCGGTACAAAGGAGAAAAAAAAAGAAACAATGTACCCGCCGGGTCCTATAACACGTGGCCTATAGTATTCTCTATTGCACGTTTCGAGACACGTGTGCATTGCAAATTTCTCGTGTAACAACAGGAATCCTATGTAGTCGCATAAACTTTTCACTGTTACCTATGACTTCGTAAGCGACCTACATTTTTATGTGTTGCATATGTACTCTATCTAGTACGACTAGGTAAGGTTAGGTTAGGTTACCGGGTGTGCTTACCCTCTCGTGCCTTATGAAATATGAGCGATGTTCTATCGAGCGCATTTACCCTATGCACGAAGTGTTCCCGCTGTCGAACTTCTAAGAGACGTCCGATGGTGACGCCATCTTTTTTTTCTCCTCGTTCCATATACATTCAATACCCCGTGTCGTTAAGTCCTGCTTCTAGTATTATTATTCTGATTGCGTGTCTCGTACATTGTTTCGACCCGTCTTATGCTCTTTTGCTTCCTCCCATTTCCTCTATACGTATCAACGGGTTTGTTCGTCGCGGAAAAGTTCAAATGTCGTCGATATCGAGCGACATCGATAATAGGTCTTTCAACTGGGCTGCTAGGAGTCCAATGAAATTTTATTATTATCGAATCGTCCGATAAGAATCGCGCGACTCGCGCGCACATTCGCTGCAGCAACCCGAAGCACGGCGATGCAGTTTCCTTCTATACCGGCTTGTTAATGCGGCGCTTGGCAGCGGCCACTTGATAACTCGGAATGAAAACTGCGCACGTGATGAATCCTAGTTCGTAACACTTTATACAAGATGAGCAAACTACATGGGTCCAGACCTGCTACAGAAATGGCATAGCCATCATCCATCATCTGGTAAAGTGGATAGCAGACGCCATGGATGTACGGGCCCGCTCGAACGAGACTCGAAAGTTTCTAGTGCTCGAACGTCGAGCCAGTTTTTGAGATAACGCCAGATTCCACTTTGAGCAGCTTCCCAGAAGTGGCTGACGTCACTTCCGTCGCGTCTCCATGACTACATATCGCGAATACATGAGGCATCGCTGTTAGAGACTTTGGTACCTAATTGGAATTCAAATTTATATATATATATATATATATATATACACACCCACACACACCTATGTAACTAAAAGCAGCCATCCATTCATCCATTTAATCAGATACGTATCCAAGCTAGTCATTCTCTTATCCACCTGCTGCTTCTATGACCTATATATATATATATATATATAATCCGATATATCCAACTGGATATTGTTAACCGCTTCAAGTTTGTGGATGATGATAGTTTATGGCTTTGTGATTCTTCCTCTTCTTAAGATTTCCAGATATGAAACGTAGGGGAATGTACGTGACGCTATATGACTAACGACCCCTGGCCCCTCTAGACCGGCGTCTCGACGCTTCTAACCATGCGTATGTACGTTGGTGTAACAGAGACGTATGTACTGGCAATACCCAGCCGGATAAGTACCGTCGACTTGCTGCAGTATTCAATGCACTGAATAATTTATCGAAAATGTAGGACGAACTCGCGACTGCCGTTCGAAGTAGTTCAGGCCAGTGCACCGACGCCGATCGTGCCAGAACGACGCCACCCTGGCCATATCAGATACACATCTAGCCACACATTTCAAACCCTCTCATTTACCCCATCCATCACGGATTAAATTTAATCAGTTTGAAAGTAACATTATTATTCGTGAAATTCTTGTTAATCTCGTCGGATTGCGTGACACAGTGAATAATTGTAAAATGAAATTATTCGTTATTCGAAATTACGATTATTTTTTATGACAAACTTTTTCGTCCATTTCAGAGATTTGAGTTACAATCAAATAGCCATGATTGGACCCAAAACCCTTAGAGGGGTGTCATCCCTTAAGCACTTGTGAGTATTCGATCTTGTTCCTCATTTCATATCGATTATAGACGAGTGCCTACAGTTTGTATTGATTATGGAAAACTTCTTTTTATAGATTATTGGACAACAACGTCTTGACCTGCATTGACGAAGCGTCGATACGCGAACTCAAAGATCTGGAAGTTTTGTAAGTCTCCGAGCTTCTCTCGTATTACGTTCCGCGAATGTTGTCGCGGTTATCAAATATTCACAGGGACTTAACGATTATTGACAAGTCGATCGATCTTACGCAGGACACTGAACAACAATAAACTGACGAGTCTCGGCAAGGAAATGCTGTCAGGCCTGTCGCGTCTGCGAACGCTGAAGCTTGCTGAAAATTCATTGACGTGCGATTGCCATCTCGCTTGGCTCTCGAGATTATTAAGGTCTTTCTCGCGTCTCGGCCAGAATACACGATGCTCCCTGCCGCCGTACCTCAAGAATCAAAAACTATCGGATTTGCAGGTGCGACTTAAAATCTTTCATTCTTAATAAATATCCTTATCAATTTCGCCATAAACATTAACAAACGTCCACCCATCAAGGAGCACGAGTTCAAATGTTCAGGACCTGTCGAACGCACGGGTTCGGAATGCAGCGCCGAACCGCTGTGCCCGCATCCATGCAGATGCGAGCAGGATATCGTCGACTGTAGGGAAAAATCTTTAACGAAAATTCCCACCCATCTGCCAGAAGACACTACGGAACTGTAAGTCAAATATCCCTAGGACAAGAATGAACGGTGATAAAGATGTAAAAAAAAACTTTTTTTTAATAACTTCTTTCAACGCGTTTGTCCTGACTTGCAGTCGACTAGAGCAGAATAACATCACCGAGATACCACCCAAGGCCTTCTCACCCTACAGGAAATTACGGAGACTGTAAGCAACCCTTAATATCTCAATTCTATCCCCAAACTCCCCCTCCCGGACCGTACCAACCCCTGAAGAAAATGTAATAAATAATTTTTACTTCCTTCAGAGACCTGAGTAACAATAAAATTCAAAAGGTAGCGGCGGACGCCTTTCACGGGCTCAAGTCCCTGGAGTCAATGTACGTCGTCGCTCTTTAGCGCAATTACGTTATTTAATAAAGTTTATAATCTTCTTTTCTCTCCTTCTGACATCCAACCATTTCAGTGTACTTTACGGAAACAACATAACCGAACTACCTGGCGGCGTCTTTCACGGTCTGACCAGCCTGCAACTACTGTGAGTAACTTTCATCTCGCGCCTCACGTCACGTCACGTTATCACACACGTGTGTTCATACGTGGATAGATCATTCGCGGCATACGATATTAGTGACAGTTAATGGTTCGCACGGTAGATAAATAACCGCGAGCAAGTTCAAACTGTGTACAACACTTGATAAACGTGAGAATTAGCATTGATGTGATCTATTAATTTGTAACGTGAAAAATCGTACGTCATAAGCCGCGCACCGTTATACACGCAGTGCAGCAACCCATTGCAGTCACTCGGCTCGGGCAGAATAATTCCTACTAGCACTGCTCGAGAGATTTGCATTATGCATTATATCCATAGCCACGCCTATGTCTGTGTGCGCCTTTGCCTTTATCGTTTTTGCTCCCGAGTCCGGCCTCTGACAATTGGACGATTGTTTTATTCCAGGCTACTCAACGCTAACGAGATATCCTGCATCAGGACGGATCTCTTTCGCGATCTGACCAGCCTGACGTTGCTCTCTCTGTACGACAATAACATCCAGTCCTTGGCCAACGGAACATTCGCCAACCTACGCAGCATACGTACACTGTCTGTATCAGCTGCGTCTGACTTTAATTTTAATTGTAGCCTTGAGTCTCTTTAATACATTTCGGCTTCCTCCTTGGCTTCGACTGTGTTCGTTGAAAAAAATCTAAATCATTTCAATTTACCGCTTTCAGACATCTGGCAAAGAACCCATTCATTTGCGACTGCAATTTACGCTGGCTGGGCGCGTACCTTCACGCTCATCCAATTGAGACCTCAGGAGCGAGGTGCGCGGCACCCAAACGAAGCGTGAAGAGGAAAATCGACATGATGAAGGACGACAAGTTCAAATGTAAGGGTAAGCACGATTCGACTTCTGAGTTTCTCTTCTTACTTCGACAGGGTGATTCAGGTTTGTAACCCCCCTCCCTTGGCCTTATCCCACTTTGGAATTCATATTCATTCAGTCATCCGCAGATCTTCATCCTCGTCCACGTCTACGTCTTCGTCATCTTGTTCCTTTCTCCTGTGCTTGTTACTGGTCAACGTGACATAGTCTCTGTCCTGGTTCAATTTCTATGATAATCACTATTTCTTTCCTTCTTCTCTCTATTCGTCTGTCTGCCTATGTCTCTCTTCTTTGTTCTGTTATGCATACCTCGTGTGCGTTATGCCTATCAGGTATTATCAATCTATGCCTTCGTACGTTATCGTCCCTTCCAGGACATTTCTTATCTGCGTTTATTCCTTTAAAATTGATATCCTACGTCCACGAGGATCACGAAGACGGGCATCCTAGGGTACGTATTGACAATGCGTACCATCCTCCAATACGCACGATAATCAGACTACTCGATGCATTAATCGATAAACGAGGAAGGTCTCGTGATGAAAATTTGACGATTGACCTTGTAATTTAATTGGTCCTTCAGTCATTATGAGCTTTTAACGGATTTCGACCGAGGTCAAGGTAATGTCGCATGTGTCACTCGTATGCCAAGCTTATTAACATTCATTTAATCGCGTTAGAAACTAAAAAAAAAAATCAATCCATGATTCGTTCAGATTGAAAAAAAGGGGGGGGGGGGGAGGTCACTGTCATCGACACAGCCTGACTGCGCCTTCGTAAGAATTTCCAGATCATCCTCGGAAGATAATGATTCTAGGCAGTGTCATAAATCATCAGTCTCATGAAAAAATTCACTGGATGAACACTCCTTCCTACGACACTCGAAGTCATCCAAATCAGCCCATCCAATGAAAATTCGTGATAACACATGATCATCGTTACGTCGTCAATTCCTGATCAGCTGTTTACTAGATCAGGCAAACGGACCTCGGAACCAGTCTTATGCCAAAGAGGATTGTTCACAGGTGACGAAGAGTTACTCACCAAAAGAGCCGGGGAGTGCGTACTACCTGGTGCGTGTCCAGCATCCTGTACCTGCGACAAGGCCACTGTCGACTGTTCCAACAAGAAACTCACGTCGATACCAAAGGACATACCAATCTATACCTCCACCTTGTAAGTTCTTCTAAAGTCTTCAAACCGTAAAATGGTCCAGGACCAAGGGCGAATCGTTGGACCAAAAGTGGTCCAGCATCGTGTGGTACTAAACTGCATTGAGGTTTCACGTGGATGAAAAGTTCATCTCGTATAGAGGAGAAAGAGTAACCATGTTCCTTGTAGGTTGTTGGGAAATAACGAGCTGGATAAGATCAGAGCGGACGGACTTTTCGAGAAGCTGCCAGAGCTACGGCATCTGGACCTCAGGAGGAACAAGATCTCACGGATCGAAGCATCTGCCTTTCAGGGAGCCCACAAACTCACTGACTTGTAAGTTGACGCAATACACTGTCAATAAGATGGAATTTAGCCGTATCTGGTAAAAGGAGAAAAAGAAAGGAGAATAAAAGAGAGACCAATCGCTATCCGTTATTGAGACTCGTTGAGGCGTAACGCGTTTTATTTGGTACCGGAAGGACGGGGGGGCGATCCATTCTAATGGGGATGGGTTATTGGTACCTTGAGTAAATTTTCGATAACGATGACACTAATGACACTGTCATTTACTCACTGACAGGCTCCTCTCTGAGAACAAGCTGAGGGAGGTGCACAACAAGATGTTCACGGGTTTGGCGAATTTAAAGACGCTGTAAGTAATATTTGAAAACCCGCCGTGCCGCATTCCTCGTTCCGTAAGGAGGTCCCGCATGAATGGGGTCTCTGCGAGGTCGTTTCGTAAACTTGAATATTTTCTCTCCCAACAAAAAAGACTAATGAAGTAATATAATGTACGCAGGAATCTCCACGGCAACGCCATTACTTGCGTAATGCCAGGAGCATTCGATGGTCTCGCGCATATCCATACCATGTAAGTATCCAGGAATTGCGAGTCTCTCACAGGCTGTTAGATATAATTTCGTAATCAGCGTGACTAATTGACTTTATCGTATGTACAGTAATATCCAGGGAAATCCACTCTCCTGTAATTGCCATCTGGCTTGGTTTGCCGAGTGGTTGAGGAAACGTGATTTGCCTGGTATTACCGGCCGCTGTCACGACCCTCCACGATTAAAGGACGCCAATATCAAGGATATTCCGCATCACGAGTTCAAGTGCAACAGTGAGTTCGTTGAGCGTAGCTGGACGCTCGAAGTAACGTAAATCGACAGCACGCGCGGACAAAAATTAAATAACTATGCTCCTCAGGCGACAGCGTTGGCTGCTTAGGCGACGACTACTGTCCACCGCAATGCAACTGCGCTGGCTCCGTCGTCAGATGTTCGCGATCTCACCTAACTGAAATTCCACGCGGAATTCCACCGGAAACCACGGAGCTGTACTTGGATCTCAACGACATCAAGACAATTCAGCCGGAGCGTTTGAGTCATCTGAAAATTTTGACAAGGCTGTAAGAACTTACAGCCATATAATTCCTTGTCAATAAGTTGATGTCAATTAAGTGTTTATGATTAAACGTCTGATCGAACGTGACTTATCGATTTCAGGGACCTGAGTAACAATCAAATTGGGATGCTGTCGAACGACACGTTTCGAAATCTCACGAGACTGTCTCATCTGTGAGTATCTCGAAAGATTCGTCATAACAATTGGAGAGCTCGAAAAATGACTACCGGTGGCTCTTTCTATTTTCAGGATCATTAACTACAACAAGCTACAGTGCGTACAGAGGAATGCGTTGGCCGGCCTAAAGTCCCTACGAATTATGTGAGTGGTCCAATCGTCTGTCTTGGTATTTTGAAAATTCGTTAATTAATGAACTCTACCACACGTGTAACCGATTCGTCCGATCCATCGACAGCTCCCTGCACGGCAACGACATATCGTTGATCCCAGAAGGCGCCTTCGAGGATCTCAAGTCCATCACGAATCTGTACGTATATCGCGCGAGGATGAAATTCATTAATCTCAAGTCGTTCACGGACTATTTAAAACTTTAATAGAGCACTCGGATCCAACCCGCTGTATTGCGACTGCAACATGCGCTGGCTAGCCGAATGGGTCAAGAAGGATTTCATAGAGCCTGGTATAGCAAGATGCATGGAGCCGCCGTCAATGAAGGATAAAATACTATTGACAACGCAAGCGAGCGCCTTTCAATGCAAAAGTAAGCATTTACACAAAGGCATTCCGGTTCTCGTCATTGATCATCATCATTGCCATTGTAACAACGGTGCGAGCTCATTCGCCAAAGCACTGTGTCATCCGATCCCAATTGCGCGGCCTTCACAATCACTTTTTATTTCCGAATTCAACGCGTTTATACTCTTTAGTTCGTTGTTTTAACCCACGTCTTTAGAACGGCACTAAAATTGCTCATTAATCGTAGACCTTTCTTCCGCGCAGCCAAACAGCAGCCAGCCGAGGTACTGGCAAAGTGCGACGTGTGCTACACCGTCCCCTGTCAAAACGGAGGAATTTGCGAGACGTTACCCGAGCGACAGTTTCGTTGCAAGTGCGCGCCAGGATATCACGGGGACAGGTGCCAACATAAAATTGACGCGTGCTTTGGAAATCCTTGCTGGAACGCCGGAACTTGCAAAGTACTGGAGGAAGGAAGATTTGGGTAGATATCACCAATCGTCAGATCCGTTCGTCATTAGATCCTATAGATTAACTGATTGGCAGCTTGGTAACCACGTTGGAAGCGCATTACGACAATTGGCACGATCGCACGTTATACATAATAATTATTAAGTAGTACGTCGACATGACTCGGTGCGATTCAAATTTCTATCTCCTTTCGCGCGCAATCTCAAACAAATTATCTAGCGAAGAGGAATTAGCTCTCTTCATAATAGCTTCATCATAAGAGTCGCGAACGGTTTTGCTGGGTTTGGCGTAAAGTCCGCGATCCAATATCAGGCTCAATGTCTCGATTGACGTTCAGTCGGTGTGTGACAGTTGCCTCTGCGCCCCCGGCTACGAGGGCTCCAGATGCGAGAACAACGTGGACGACTGCGCGGAGAATAAATGCGCCAACAACGCGACCTGCGTCGACCTCGTCGAGGCCTATCGGTGCGAATGCGCCCCGGGATTCATGGGAGAATATTGTGGGGCGAAAATACCCTTTTGCACAAAAGGACACGACCCCTGTGAGAACGGCGGACGTTGCGTCGACCACCAGACCCACTACAGCTGCGAGTGCCCACTCGGCTTCGCAGGTCTCAACTGTTCCACCAACTTGGATGACTGCGTTAATCATTTGTGCCAGGTTGGCTTGACTTTGCTCTATAATCATCATTCCTGCCCTCGGCTCCTGGTTCTCTAATCGTTGACATGTTTCTTTTTTCTCTCTCTCTTTTCTTCCTTCTTCCCAGAACGGTGCTACTTGCATCGACGGCATAAACGACTACGAGTGTAAATGCGCGGCGGAGTTCACGGGAAGGTATTGCGAAGCGGCACCATCCACAGCTATGCTATATCCTCAAACTAGTCCGTGCGCCCACCACGACTGCCAACATGGCGCCTGCTTCCAACCATCCCCTGCCTCTGCTGCTGATTATCTTTGCCAGTGCCACCCCGGCTATACCGGTATGTACGATTTAAATCTGGATATCAATCAATGTCCTTGTCAACGCTGACTCGTTCGTCAACCTTACTCCCATGCAATCACCAGGAAAACGATGCGAGTACCTGACGAGTCTGAGCTTCGTGGACAACAGCTCGCTGGTCGAGTTGGAGCCGCTTCGCACTAGGCCCGAGGCCAACGTGACAATTGTATTCGCGACCAGCCAGGAGAACGGGATTCTTCTGTACGATGGGAACGACGGCGAGCACATTGCCGTCGAGCTTTACAACGGACGGGTCAGGGTGTCTTATGACGTTGGCAACTACCCCACTTCGACGATGTACAGCTACGAGATAGTCTCTGATGGTAAACCGCACATGGCTGAGTTACTGGCGATCAAGAAGAACTTTACTATGAGGGTGGATAGAGGCCATGTCAGAAGCATCATCAATGAAGGACCCAGAGAGTATCTCAAGCTCACCACGCAGATGTACGTCGGCGGTGTACCGCCTGATGTGGCTAGTGTGGCTTTTACGCAATTCCATCTTCGCAATGTCACCAGCTTCCAAGGTACGACACTTTGGCTTTTTTCAAAAACATTCATTAGTACGGTCACTCGTATATACGTTACTGATAACAGGATGTATATCTGGAATGTGGATCAATCACAAGCTCGTCGACTTCAACAACGCTGCTAGGAGACATCATGTTTCACCAGGATGTACTCTTGGCGAGGAAGAGGCCGACGAAGCCGGAAGGGACGTCGTCGAAGCTGAAGGCGATAGTAATATCGGTAGCAGCGAGGAATCTATGCCACAAGAACATCTTGCCCATGAACATTCTGGTGAGTACCTGGTCCTTCTTCAGCAAAGTCATCGTCATCGATGATTCTGAGTCTACGAAACTTTTTTCAGACGTGGCTATTTCGGTACCAGGACTCGGAAGTGTGTCAGATCCATGCCAGGATCATGAATGTAGGAAAGGATCACAATGCGTACCATCGCCATACGGAAGTGGCTACTCGTGTCGATGTCAAACCGGCTGGCAAGGCCAATATTGTGAAAAAGGTTATCCATCTGACTACCGCAATTAATAACGAGTCCATTACCATTACACTGTAATATTTATATCATCCTTATCATTTCTACTTCAGCACCATCCTGTCGCAAGGAACACACTCGCGAATTCTACACCGAAAACGGATGCCGCAGTCGACGTCCAGTTAAACTGGCAAAATGTTGGGGTAGCTGTGCCAATTCCTGTTGTCTACCGCGTAAGACCAAACGACGCAAGGTAATGGAGACTTTCGTAAAAATATCTACAAATCGTCCCTCGAGCGAGGCAATCGAATAACACAATGGCTTTCAGGTCCGTCTGATGTGCAACGACGGCACGCGATACACGAAGGACGTGGACCTGGTGCGCAAGTGCACGTGCACACGCAAGTGCTACTAGGAAGCAACGCACATCTCACGCACTGTCACCTCGAAGACAGAACACGTTGAAAAATAACCTAGAAATCCTATGCAGCGCACGGTATGCCGAGATACAAAGGGGACGATTCAACGTGTTAGAAAAGACAAGCCGTCGTCTCGACGTCTTTGCAGTAACCTCAAAATGGCGCATGACGTACAGCGCCACGACGAGTGAGTGACGAAGTGCGTGCTAAACTAGATGGACACACACAGCTGGCTCAGTGTGATATGTATTATTAAAATATTATACATAAGCGTAAAAACTATCTCGATATCGGCTAACTATACATAGTAGATATTCGTGTATGATCAATCTACCTGTAAACGATGGACTTGAAGCAGGTCATCTACGACCGAAACTACGTATGGATATATTACACGAGCATCTACGAGCAGAAGACATGTAACTCAGCCTCGTATGCCTAGAGCCGTATCTCGCGGCAACTCGGTGTCAGGAATATCTTTTTTTGTTTTTCTTTGTCCAATCAACAAAATTCTTCAAATACACGTGAATTAACGTAAAGCAGGAAGGAACGTCTTTTCGACACGTGCAATTCCACGAGGGACGTTATTTCATGCTGGCGATATCAATCCAGCCGTATTTCTATACACGAGCTGTAGTTGCTCCCTTTTTCTTCTCTCCCACCTGTCTTGGATGCTGTAGGAAAATTTTCACGCCTTGGATTTCGTGAATTTTTCACAATTGCGTTGCAGTGCTGCCTGCGAATAGTTTCGCGCGATATTATTCACATCGATTCTAACCACGTATTTTCAAGTAGCAAAATAATATTGTTACTATCGAGAACAACGCGAGGTACAGAGACGTGTATTACGTGACAGCGAGGCGAGACCTCGGTATACATTTAATCCAATAATCGAAAACTGAAATTAAATGAATTAAATGCAATTTAACCGTATTTCGCGTTGATGATTATCCGGCAACAGTGAAATTTAATTGAATTTGCAAATACACGATTCACGGAATCAATTTTATCCGTCGAATACTTTACAATTGATTCGCAATAGAAAGGAATTGTCGTCCGACAAAAACCTCTCTCGGGTGCATCGAACCGAGGCAGCAGTGGGAATGCAGCATAATTCTTGAGAATTCACGAAGACCCAGAGTATCCCAAGAGATCGTGGAGCGACGCTTCTTACAAGACGATCGCCATATTCAATTCAAGCGGATCCCATAAATTCGGCTTATGAGCCACGAGACTAAAAAAAAAAAAAAACTTGTCAATTTTCACGAGGCGTCACATTCAAAAAGTCACGTGCGCAATCGCACTACAAGAGAATACGAAGAGTCAATGCCTCGTATAGCTATAGTAGCTGATGACAAAATTGTAGATAAATAATAAATTCGAAAATCTTCGTATTTACTTCGCACGATGCGATCCCGACATTTTGGGGGATAATTTTTCAAGTTTCAATATAAAATTGCCTCTGGCGAATTCATCGCGATTCCAAGTTACATTATCGTTATCGCAGCCCTCGCTTGACCGATAAGGTCTATTTGACAGACCCGATGAAAAACTTTTTGCGCAAAGTGAAATTAACCAGCGTAACTATGTATTTATAGAATAGACATAAGTCGCTTGCAATCTCGTGGCTTGACATCGAATATATACGGGACTCGTGAATCGATCGTCGCTGCAACAACGTCCGTTGAAAGTTAAATTTTAAACAGTCCCCGCGAACGTGTAACGAGCCCCTTTAACTAGTATCTACTAGGAAACCTAATTATCCACTGCCAATATTTAACATTTATTTATTTAAATTCAAGATGTTTTATGGCCCGCGGGCGACTTCTATACTAATTGTAACGTTTATTCTTCGAGCTGCATACTGCTATATTGTTTACGGCTAACTTTTCGATACGTCTGTACCTTCCTCCATGCATTTATTATTGTGCCAGTTTCTTTTACTCGCTCTCTCTTTCCTACCCCTCAGAGTTTGCCCAACCAAGCCCATCGCTTGAATACTCGAGGCATTAAATGGCTCGAACGTACTCGCCATTCTGAATTTCCGAAAAAAAAAAAAAAAAAAAAAAAAAAAAATTGAATGCGCAAAAATCCTGAATGGCAGACAATAGACGTAAATAGATATAACGCGAAAGAGCATGGGAGAACGAGCCTGCGAAACGCATGTACTCGTAAGTACCGTTGCATTTAAAGTGCATCGAAGGAAGAAACTCCCATCGCCTTGAATGCAAGAGACGAAAAAGGAAGAAAAAAAAAAAAAAAAAAAAACAATCTGCCCCACTATTTCTCTACCCCATCTCGTCGACTAAATTAGTAATAGGTGTACAATAATAATGTCACGCATAAGTTATATAATTTAATAGTATTAGTAGTTACGTAAGTTTGGCCCACCCGTTCTTTTTTACAACTTTGTAAGCCGTCATTAGTACCTAAGTTGAGTTTTTTTGCGAAATTATCGTTGGCAAGTAAAACGGAAATGGACAAAACCGAAGAAATGGAAAAGCGTATGCTACTACTCAACGACGTTAAATCCTAAGCTTAATAGAGAAACTGATACCCTATTCAGTAACACGTGACACTCGCCAAACAAATATATATATATATATATATGTAACGCGATACAAAAACACAAATGCCGGTAATACAGATTAGTCAATGGTAGCCAATTTGAAGTTTCCTGTCGATACATAAACAAAATTTCTTCTTTACCGACATGAAAGATAGCAACGGAGCAAGTTGAAAAAAAAGACGCTAACAAAGAAAAGCAAAGGAGTATCGCTCGCGACGCGAAGCCCTGTTTTAAAAGAAAAAAAAACGTACGTTCCAAGTGTTATCTCTTATCTGTATAACCGAGTTAACGTTTGAGACGAGACTAATCATCCTCTAGTAATGGTACAGCCTTGGTGGGTACAGTGCATGGCGTCTTTGTGGACAATAATTAAGGGGAAGCGAGAGTACGTAATGCCGAGAAGAGTGTCGTGTACCACTCGAGCGCAATAAAGTGTCCGTAATAATAAAAAAAAAAAAGAATGACGCAGTAAACTGCACGTATATAAAATTATTTAGGCTGCGTAAAAATTTCAAAAAAGAAAAAAAAAATGTATGTAACAAATTGGTCTCGCGATATTACCAACGGCCGTACACCGTGAGTCACCGAACACCATCCGGAAACTGCCGAAGATCGTTATCGAGGACACGAGACCCGAAATGATCGTCGGATGACTAGAGAAAAAAATAAAATAAAACTCAAAAGCAGCAGAAAGGATATAAACTGTCCACTGATAATTGCATCTGTACGTATTAAAGTGCTCGAATGCATTTTTTTTTTCGATTGTGTATAAAAAAATTTCTCCGTGCATCGACACTCTTTTCTAATGTACGCGCAGGCCAGTACCTTTACAAACTCCAAAACTACTATCGGTAATATGGCGAATGTTATTCAATTTTCAAAGGTACTGAACGCGACACTTTAACGTTCAGCTAATCGATAAGTTCAGGACGCGCGTGTAATTGCAGGTATGAATGTTTCGCGCGTGAGAGCGAGAGTGAGAGACAATGAGAGTGCGTGTGTCCTTGTGCGTTTAGACGGAACGAAAAGGGGATGAAAAAATAAGGAGTGTGTGTGTGTGTAAGCGAATAGGTTTGAGAATAAATGTGTTTAGCACGACGCACTTTTTACCAAATAAACAATGGAATACTGCATGCCTAGGAATACTGTAGCCATACATATATATATATATATATACATTATTATATAAAAATCTATATATATATATGTAGGTATTAAATTAGGAATTAGCGTGGAAAACAAAATGTCTATGTTTATATAATGTAATAAATCCTCGAAATATGAATGCTATTAAATAAATGTATGAAAAGTTTTTCCTTCTTGTAAAGTCGATACCAAGTTAGGTCATAAATAACTTCTGTCAGTGTTAACCTTCTGCGTCAGACGTTTTTACTAATAAATGTCTTGCGTCACCTGACCGTTAATCTGCCCTCTGTAAATATCCTAAGCTGCTTGACCCACAAGGATGCATCTTATGCATTGGCAGTTGTAAAAATATACATTTCGAACGTCAATGCAATTACTCGAGTGTAAACATTGTTTAGTATGCTGTGGATCTGCAGTTGTTTGCTTGTAATAAGTATGGATAGATGTATAGCTAATAGAACTATCCTATATGAATATACCTCTAAAATGCATGACTGTAATATCATATAGGTATAGCTTACAATTAGATCTATGCTATACTTCTGGTACGGGCTGAGTATAGTAAAAGTATAGCTTTCAATATGGCGGCTGATAGGTCTGGAGTGGAAACAGGCGCTGAAAATAAAAAGATACAAAAAGTATTACTTACCCTGGGATCTCCGTCTTCCTCTTGGATGTCCTTATGTACAGTTCACGCAGGTCCAGTTGCATCCTTCGACAGTCGAAGATTGATTTAGGTGACGTCTTGATGTTTCGAACTCGATGATTGTTTGTGCACTCGCGTATTTTCAGATGTGGATTAATTAACAATTTATAGATCAAGACGCGTATTTTTGCGGGCGATAATGCAATTATTTAAATTCACCGATGTACCGTGTAACGAGTTTCCATGAGTGTTGGTAAGGTGTAAAGAGTGTAGGAAGAAATGGTATGAAATGGACTGAAGGTTCGAGGCAGAAAGCCTCGTGAGGATGATACGGATAGTGAATGATTGTTACAAACATTGCGATAGACAGAAGACAAATGCAAAGGACTGGATTAAG